>JALPQI010012737.1:0-44176 GCA_025490895.1 Thaumatotibia leucotreta | reverse complement strand
AAATCTAATTCTTTGGTACACATTTTCTGCAAATGACCCAATTGCTATGCAAGCTATACGAATAGCGTCAGTAAATATAGTATGCTATTTTTGTGGCTTGCAACGGCCGTTGACTTGCGATGTAAACAGTTTCAGGGTTCCGTGATTTTAATATGGTTTACAACAACCGATTTCTCCAAGATCCTCCTATCATCTGTGGTTTTCATCATTGGTTTTCTATCATCAAATCCTACTTTCTGAATGCAAATTCTTGTAAATGAATGAAAATTGCCAAAAGCACCATACATGTTCCTATAACATTTGCAGAGATCCCTCGATTTCTCCAAGATCCCATCATCAGACAGCAACTCGGTGCCAACGGGACCATCTTGGGGTTATACACGTTCGATCACAAAAAAAAATTAAAATCGGTTCACGATTCTCGGAAATATCCGGTAACATGCATACCTACAACAAAAAAAACAGTCGAATTGAGAACCTCCTCCTTTTTTTGAAGTCGGTTTTAAAATGGTTTCAGTAGCCGTACCGTGAGCTTTCGCCGCGTTAACAACGCGTCTGTTCGTCTATCTGTCTGTCCGCAGCATAGTTCAGAGACCGTTAGTACAGTCAAAGACAAAATAAGGTGTACACAAAAATGTTCATAAATATGTCCCAGTGCACTCTAACTCTGTGTAATAAGAACGTCGTAATATATTTATGAGCGGATTATTTCGATACTTATTTTTGCACTTGATTGTACTAGAAAGTTGCTACCTACATATAAATCACGCCAACAAAGTGGTAGAATGTTTTTTTTTTTGGTTACTACCCTACTAGTAAAGTAGGGATGATTTTTTCATTTATAACTGACTTCAAAAAAAGGAGGAGGTTTTTTTTCTGATCGAACGTGTATAACCCCGAGATGGTCCAGTTGGCTACAAGTTGGGGTCTAATGATGGGATCTTGGAGAAATAGAGGGATCTCTTCATGATAGGTACCTACATGTATGGCGCTTTTGGTAATTTTCATTCATTTACAAGAATTTGCATTCAAAAAGTAAGATTTGATGATAGGAAACCGATGATGGAAACCACAGATGATAGGATCTGGGTGAAATCGGTTGAAGTTGGTTGTTATTTAATTTTTAATTTGGTGATTATGTTGTAATCCTATAAAGGTAGTGTGGGGTATTGTCAAATAACAAACTTTTGATCCGTGGGTCCAAAAAATCATGAATTGTGCAGTGGGGTTATAGAATATTTTCAAATAAAACTGATTTATACTGGCACACGGTACCTATGTATGCGATTTCAATATAAAGTCTACGATCTGTGTCACTACGCAACTTCGAAATCATAAATCATTATAATAGCCGCACATAAATCGGTAGTAAAGCTCCTGTCAAACTTACTGCATTAAATCAAATATATTGTCCGTTTCATGTCCCTCTCTTACTCATTTGGTTACGAATGGGTGAGAGAAGGAGTGCAATTCAATTTCGGCTTAAGTGTTGCTGTAAAACGGTGGTCTAAACCTGACATTAAATCATTTGTTGTTGTAAACCTAGCATTAGATTAATCCTAGATCATAAAAGATTAATAGAAATTGCATTGTATTTCTAGTTTTCATTGGATTTTTGATTAACTACCAAAACTGACAGGAATCGATACAAAATTTCAATTTCACATATTTCTAGCAATGTGCGAATACAAGTAAAATCTCCAAATTATAAGAATAATGTATGAACATTTTCATGAGGAAGTTTTTATTAAGAATGTTCCGTGGAGGTTTTAAAAATGATGTAAGTATTTGTAATTTAAGTTGACAAATTTACCGGATTTGATATTAATATATTAAAACCTATTTATGTTGATCATATTGGAAGGTTCTTGAGTGACGGCCACGTACCGGAAGGCGTAGCGTGGGTAGGCCCCCCACAAGGTGGACTGATGACCTGGTGAAGGTCGCAGGAGTCCGCTGGATGCGGGTGGCGCAGGACCGGTCATTGTGGCAGTCTTTGGGGGAGGCCTATGTTCAGCAGTGGACGTCTTTCGTCTGATATGATGATGATGATGATGATGATGATGATGATGATGATATTGGAAATTAAAGGACACTGCTGGACATAGGCCTCTCAAAAAAAGGAGGTGTTTATATTTTCATTATTGAGTGGGTCGATATTTTAATATTATGTTATTTAAGGTAGGTACTTTCCCAGCAAGCCACAACGTATTTTTAGATCGTAGTAGGGCCTTAATGAGTTTTTATTTTTGTATCTACGGAGTCATCTGACAATAAAGTTCCGTGTTTTTCGGATCGGGTGAAAACTTCAGGGAAATTCCAATACAATCTGATATTAAAAACGGTTCCACTTGTATTATAAATATTTATTTTAAATATTTGTAATCAGCATGTTTCCAGTATTTTCTATGAAAAAATCCATCTGTCATTGATCGCGTGTGTAATGTGCATATCTATATGTATATTATTATTTAGTAGTAAATACATATAGTCCCAAGAATAATGGTCTTGGAATCCGCACTCATGGTCCCGTGCTCAAGCAATTCCCTTTATGGAGGCGTTGGAGAGATATGAAATTCCTCCGTTGGAGGTACAAGGGATGAGAGGTAGCGAGAGCGGGGCTAAGGGCAGGAGCGGATGAGATGAAATGTGGAACTTGAAATGGGGAGAATGAGGGCAGTGGATTCTCGACAGTCCGCTCGAGTCCGGTCTTAACATAATACAGATTCATGCCATTAGCGGTGGAGGCAGCGGGCTGTTGGGGTGGAGATGCGAAGCAGTTTGTGCAGGACATTGGTCGCCGGCTCAGACTAAAGGGAGAGGATCCCCGCTCTGAGTCGTTTCTGGTGCAAAGGTTATCCATGGCTATCCAGCGTGGAAATGCTGCCAGCGTCATGGGTACTTTTGCACCGGAAACGGCAAGGGACGGGGTTGTAATGTGATAAGCAGTGTGTGTGCATTGAATGTTAATTTAATTTAATTTTAGTAATTTGTGTTATTTCTATGTTGTAATTTTTTTAATACAGATATACAAGGTGGAATTCGACGAGGGACCTTTACGGAAATGGGAGATAGTTAAGGCTATACTGAGCAACTTTTACTATGGGACCAACCCCGAAATCGTAAAAAAAAAACTTATCCATACAAAAAGGTACGGCATGTATACACACAATGTATGAAAATCATTTTTTTTTTTACGATTTCGGGGTTGGTCCCATAGTAAAAGTTGCTCAGTATAGCCTTAAATATCTCCCATTTCCGTAAAGGTCCCTCGTCGACTTCCACCTTGTATATTTTGAATTTGTTTATACATGACCAGTTGACCAGTAATAGGTTGCAGAGAAACTCTTTTTTAAGTGTTTTACAATTATTATTTTTTTGTTAATAATTTTCCTGAAACCGTTTTCTCATTTTTTCTAACGTCAATCAATGAGTATGTCAAGATAAAAAGTCATAGTGAAAGAATTTTTATTGTGCAGGCATTTTCCAGTGAGTTATGATTAAAATAGTTTATTGAAAGACATGTCATTATCTCTGAAACTAAGCCGAATCCAGAAAGTTCATGTGACTTTATTGTCTCAAAATGTGGTCAAGAATACACCTTTCAAGTTTGTCGGGTTACTCATTATCCTGTATAACATAACATAATATAGGGGCGGGATCGGAAAAGATAATAGAGGCACTGTAATGTATTACAACTTATCTAGTAAATTGATTTATCTTTTACGATTTTAACTCATATTTTAACGATGAATGGGTCTAAATTGCGTAAACTTACGTTCAATGTTATCAGAATTTTAATTCAAATGAGGGGCTAGGAATCTCGTCCGCGTGGAATCCCGTGATTTAAAAATGTAAGCGTGGAGAAACATCAATTTTAAAGCCATTGGATTGGATGTTGTGAGTGTTGTGCCTAGTGACAACCCTAGCCTAGAAGTGAATAATCAAGATCAAGCGCGGGTTCGAAAAACCCGCGCAGCTCGAAGGCGTTGATACATTCTCTCGCCAGTCTGCCTGCGACCACGGGTGTGAAGTCGTACCCGAAACGTCAGGATAATATTATTAAACATAAGTTTACGTGATTAAGACCCGTTTGTCGTTAAAATATTAACTTATCAAGTGTTTTGTAATTCGACAATTTGATTATTTTAAGATTAATCTTTGACATTACGCTCAAAAATGGTATTTTTAGTTAAACGAAAGGCAGAAGCCTGCAAGCCTAGCCAAAATGCCATTCTGCAATCGTATACGATAAGCGATAAGTAATAAATGTATGACTGCGACCATATAAAACATGGACGCCTAACGCCAGCTCAAAAATGCCCCCAAAACCAATTGTTCAATTGTGCCAAGATGGGCAGGACATAGCGCTTTTCGTGACACCGCGCATATTTCGGCGCAACATCTTTGACAAATGTTTATTGAATTATCACCAATCAAAACTTTGATGGACCAATCACAACTATTTATAAACGGCGGTTTAAGTTTTTATAGGTTGACATTCTAATTTATTGCCGTAAATCAAATGCATTGAACAGGGGGTGACAACTTGTCAACTAAAATTCGGGACCGTTTTTGAAAGGCAATTTAGTATGGCGTGCGGCTTCCTTGTTTTATTTGTTCGTAGATGTATGAAAATGACAGATTCAAACGGTAAATCACGTGACTATTTCAATATTATGAATGATGACATTATGACCGCTTATCACGCTTATACAATTGCTGAATTGCTATGCCTGCTGAAGTCGTTCGCTTAGCTAGCGTTGATAGCCTGGTAAATGCCCATAATCGCCACGCTGGGCAAACGGATTGGCGATCGCAGTAATGAGTCCACTATGATGACGCTGCTGCCCATCATCAATCTTTTATCAAATAGTGGTCAGTGACACTTCAATCCCTTAGTCGACTCTTACGACACCCGCAGGAGGAGTTAGAGTGGTGGTATATGTATTCTTACTGCCGTCACCACGTGAATTTAAGTAATTATATGTATCTATCTATTATATATATCGTCGCCTGGTACCCACATCACAAGCCTTCATTGAGCTTGCCGTAGGATTTGTGTTAGATATCCCAGGCCTAATACCGCGAAAATCGAAATTCGTAAATTTCGAGGATTTTTCTGTCGCTCCAACCAAGGCGTCATTAGAGTGAGAGAGACATATCCTCGAAATTTGCGGTTTTCGAAGTTCGCGGTAGGGCCGGAGGTATTTATTTATTTATTATAACCGCTGCCGCTTATGACTTGAACGCCTCTAAGCCCAAATTCTCACACCAACTCGGGTTTTCTTTACTGCTTTTGTTTAATTAAACTAAGTTTATTCCTCTTGGTCGCTTCATTTGGCTAATTTAGCTTTCGAGTGCTCTGAATAAAACAAGGCTGTAATCATTTAAGTGTCTTTGTGGTTTAGTATCTTGTTTTAATATTACAGCAACAGCCGTTTTGCTGACTACAGGGTGACTGTCTGAGGTTTTTAGTGAGTTTCTCGTAAAAGTTAAAGGAAGTAAAAGTTTCTCTAGTCTGATATTAAGATGAGTGTACAAATGTGTAATTAATTACCATGCACAATGCACCGAACTATGCATGTGAGCTATGGTTATATAATCGTGTCCGACTGTACGTTCCGATTCCAATTGCGTCCTGTCAAGTATATGCAGATTGCAGTCCGAAATTGCATATATTTGCAGTAGAACGTTCAGGGCGTACTCACACAGGTATAACCTAGTATGAAAATCAGTGTCTGCCAAAATGCAATTTTAAGGGTTCCATAGTAAACAAGGAATTATAGAAATAGAAACAGAAATAACTTTATTCGTAACATACACATACACAAAGTACAGAAACGAAAAATAATTATACAAATAAATGCGTGTATGATACGAAATGGCCTCATCTCAGCATGTTGCTAGCGAGTGCCAGCGCTGGTCTTCCGATGAGGCCATCACGTGAACAGTTTCACGGCAGGCAACACAGCACAATACAAATAAACAATAATAATTACAATTAAAATCACAAATAAAAATAAAAAGTCTTATAGTTTCGCCCTGTCCGTCTGTCTGTCTGTCCGCAGCATAGTTTAATGGGTGTTACAAATTGCACGCCTTGCACTCGCGTACGCGCACGTGCTGCACATGGATCCAGAGTGGCTTGGCCTTTACCTTTCTAGATGCACAATATGCACATGTACCTATTATAGGCACTGGTCTCACCGCGAGCTTCCCATCAGCATTCCCATGTAAATAAAAGAGACACGGCGATACTCGCCCAGCTATTATCAGACCGGAATCAGAAAGGGATTGAAAAGTACTGTTGACACAACAAAGGACACTTCATTTACCTAGAAAATAATTGTTTATAAGGTGGAAGTACGTACGGATTATTCGACGTTTATGACATTATTTTTTCTTCCTAGTCGTGATTCTAAACAAAATTAATTCCACACAGCTGAAGTTTATAACATGCGTTTTTCTTCACAGTCATCAGTTCCACACAATCTTGTTTCTACCTAGTCGCGATTCTGCACAATATTATTACCACACAACAGACATTTTTCGCACGAGTTTTTCTTCACAGTCATCAGTTCCACACAATCTTTTTTCTACCTAGTCGCGATTCTGCACAATATTGTTGCCACACAATATAAATTTATCGCACGTGTTTTTCTTCACAGTCATCAGTTCCACACAATCTTGTCTCTCCCTAGTCGCGATTCTGCACAGTATTAATACCACGCAACATACATTTTTCACATTCATCATTTCCAGACAATATTGTCTCTACTTAGTCGCGATTCTACATCTGCACAGTATTAACCCATATACATTTTGAATCCTTGTGGTGACGGCAGTAAGAATACATTTGTCACCACCCCAACTCCTCCTGCGGGTGTCGTAAGAGTCGACTAAGGGATTGAAGTGTCACTGACCATATTTGATTAAAGATTGATGATGGGCAGCAGCGTCATCATAGTGGACACATTACTGAGATCGCCAATCCGCTTGCCCAGTGTGGCGATTATGGACATTTACCTCCTAATGCGTCTATACGCATAGTTAATAGGAGAGGCCTACGTCCAGCATTTTAATATGATTATTTTAAGGTTTGTTTATATTTTTTTAAGATCCTACTGACAATTGGTTATGGATACTAAGGTAGAAGTACTAGTACCCGACGCTGTCCCAAGACTCGTCATTATAGCTTGAGTTGCCATCGATAAGATAAAATCAACTATTAGGGCATTTAAACGATGATTAATGTATGTACCTTTAATGCTTCATAATAATATGCCAACTTTGAAATTGGCTTATATCTAAAATATTTGCATATTTTTAAGACAGGCTAACGTTTATTAGGACTGTGTTAATATTTCCAATGTCCCAATATGCGGCATTGAAACTTGTACTGAAGTGCCGGCAATTGGGACTGCCGGCAAAAGCACTTGACGCTTAGGTACTCATACAATGGAGTTGACTAAGAAAATTTGCAATATTGAAATTTTTTTGATATTGTCACTCTATAAAATAAATACTATTTAACAAAACTAACATACTCCTCTCGCAAAACACATGACAATACTTTATGTAGATTTATATATGAGCAAAATCTCGTGATTCAAATAAATATTCCCTGTTGAAATGTTACGCACTAGTCGTAGTAGGTACATCCACCGTAGATGTAGTGAGAGTGAGTGATTAATTAATCTATTGTCTGTAAGTCGCTGCACTTAAACTAGGAATATATGAATATATCCTAGACTGACGTATACACTGCCTCTATGCTATTCTCTTATTCACTCATTCGACGCTGCGTTCGTCAACGAGTTCGACGTCGAGACAGCCTTGTCTAAAATCCTAGCTGTTTTATTGGACATTAGGAATCGAGGCTGTGAGCGAGGTTGTGGGCGAGTTCGTCGCTGTTTTTCGTTAGAGAATACGATGTTCGTACATTAAACGTCAAACTCTTGACGCAGTGTAGTTCCAGCTCACGCCGCATTCGTCGCCGAGCACTAGTGTCGTTTAAAGTACATTAGTGAATACCACTTTTAGGCTCGACGCTGCCGCAGCGCTGACACAGCGCTGACAGCAAGGCGGTTTCCATAGTAAATAACACTGCTGTTGTGTCAACAGAGTACTTTCGAATCCCATTCTAATCGCAGTTTGATAATATCAGCTATCACCGCCGGGCGAGTATCGCCGTTTCTCTTTTTTTACACGGGAGTGCGTATCTTTTGTTCGCGTTTATAGCCGATAGTTTATAGCTTAGTAGCTCGCGGTGAGTCCAGTGCCATAGGAATTGTGTTCTAAGTTCTTATGTTGCTTGTTTTGGTATTCGAAATATCTGCAACGGAGCAATATGCAGAGCAACGTGCATTTTCGTCGCATTCTGCGCGAAGCCGAAGCGTCCAAAATACATCATCAGCTTATGATAGTCCACTGCTGTACGTTGGCCTCTCCTATTAACTATGCGTATAGACGCATTACGAGGTAAATGCCCATAATCGCCACGGTGGGCAAGCGAATTGGCGATCGCAGTAATGTGTCCACTATAATGACGCTGCTGCCCATCATCAATCTTTTACCAAATAGTTGTTAGTGATACTTCAATCCCTTAGTCGACTCTTACGACATCCGCAGGAGGAGTTGGGGTGATGACAAATGTATTATTACTGCCGTGACCACGCTGCGCAAGTTGAATAATTATAGTTTAACATGCCATTAAATAAACTAAAACAAAATTTACCATTAAACAAGAAATATGTTACAGTCAAAGTAATTCAGGTTTATGGTTCCGTAACTCAGTGGAAGCAATATTCTTTGGTGCAATAATTTCTGACAGTAATTCTGATTTTATGCGCCATCTTTGATCCTTGGTTGAAAAACACACAGAATGTTATTGCATAAAACCTTTTTTTTTTTTTTTTTGTTAACCCAGGGGAATCCGTTATGGATACCACCCGGCCCGGGAGTAACCGGGTGGTTATGTCCGACTCGCACGGACTAAACCCCTGGGGTGTTCCACCGCTCGCTCTATGTGCGGGGCTTCGGGAACGCTGCTGCACACCTCCGAGAACCCCGCGAGTATTGCATAAAACCTAACCTAAGTTCAAATTAATAATAAATAGTTATCGGATCTTTGGGTGCAAAATTTGAACAAAACTTGTCTTGTGGACATGAAAGAGCATATACATCAGACAGGGTTAGCAATTGACAACTTGGCTAAGCATCCTGTCCTGTAGGCTTAGCACAGGATGAGTGCGACAACGTGTCGCCGCGAGATAAACTATCCATCCCTCTTTTGTTCATATAGTTTTTTTTTATACCACGTCGGTGGCAAACAAGCATACGGCCCGCCTGATGGAAAGCAGTCACCGTAGCCTATGGGCGCACGCAACCCCAGGGGTGTCACATGCGCGTTGCCGACCCAATAAGAACTTGTGCACTCCTCTTTTGAAGAACCCCATACTGTAGTCCAACGGGAAAACCTCGGCAGGGAGCTCATTCCACAGACGGACCGTCCGCGGGAGGAAGTTCCTCTGAAACCGCACGGTGCGCGACCATTTAGGTTGCAAGGTGTGAGGATGAGCGCCCAGTCGGTGGCGAGCGGTGCGATGATGAAAAGTGGACGTTGGCATCATGTCGAACAGTTCTTCAGAGCACAACCCATTGTACAGACGATAGAACACGCATAAGGAGGCGAAGTCTCTCCTTAGACTTAAGGGTTCAATACCGCCTGTGAGTCTGGGATCGTCGACTATTCGGACAAAAAATTCGTAGGTAAAAGATGGAAAATCTATCTCGCGGCGACATAATACTGATATAATCATGTGCTAAGCGTACTGGTCTTGTTTGCTTGTCTTATCGCTCGAAGTGTGCGGCGTTATACGAATCCATGTGTTTTGTATGTTACGCAGCGGCCAATAATAGTACATTGTGTATCAAGGGTGGTAAGTACGGAATTACTAACGAGAGTGTTAGAAGCCCGACGCCGTAAGCGGAGGGCTTTTAATGACTCGAGTTAGTATTCCGCTTACCGACCGTGAGGCATAAAATGTTTTTCATCACGACAAAAAAATACAATATGATATTATTAAATGACGTACTGACATTTCTATTACTCCCTAAGGAATTTCACTTTTCTAATACTTCCGGTATGCTCTCGTACGTTTGCATTTGTTTAACATGGACGCTATATATTTATTACAAAAACAAGCAGAAATATAAAAAACGCTTCTGGTACCGTTTGTTTGATCTTTAATTTTGTTCTAATCTCAAGCAACGCCTTTTCTGTTACATACTTTGTCTGTAGCTTATAATTGTACAAACATGCATATTTTTCCACCTCCTGTACGAAATGAACACTAATTTTTAAATTATTTCATTAATTAACGAAGAACGAAAATAAACGAAAAAAAGAACCGTTCTTTTGTAGAAAATAACGGTTCCGATCCTCTTATCGCTCGCAGTGTGCGGCGTTATACGATTCCGTGTGTTTTGTGTGTTACGCAGCGGCCGATAAAAGTATTAGTATCGGGCGATATTGGAGGGTGGGAGTTAATGAAGAGGGACAGCTTCGTCACCATCAGATATATCGAACGGCCAGGGCACTCATAAATATCTGAGCAGGATGCTTAGCCAAGTTGCCAATCGCTAACGCTTTCCCTCTCTCGGTACATGATCAGATATTTTTGAGCACCGGTGCCATTCTGATATCTTGAGTGATTTTTTATTCGCCATTCAAATTTTAGAGCGTTAATTCTGAGCTGATATCAAATTCAAGAATAAAAATGTTCCATATATTTCCGCCTGAGGGTTTTTAGGGAGCATCAGATTTTTTTTCTCGAATCCCAAAGTAAATGGTTCATCAATATGTCTTCTGAATCAACCTTCTAAAATTTCAACGGTGAATAAAAAAAGGCTCTGCATATCTGATCAAGACTGTACCATATACAGTGTGTGTCTATGATACAGGCTTTTATCGAAACCGAGGAATGCGATGCAGATTTCTAGCCAAACTGTGAACATTATTCGATTCAAAATGCAAATTTTAAAAGTAATTAACTTTCTAAGAAAAGTTAATTGAGAAGCAATGTACTTCAAAATGAATCGTTAATTTGCACTTGACAATGACAGATCGCAGCCACTCACAACATTTGACAACTAAGCACGCGTACATTGATCGTTCAGAGGAAATAAAATTAATTGTACGGTCAATTTAATTATTTGTCAAATGTTAATACTTGAAAACGATTGCTAGTAATTCGTATTATTACCCATTTTTGTTAAAGCCCGGGTCGTGGTAACACACTGTTTACTTGTAATCTGTATTATATCATACATATGGATGATATTCTGTATCAAACGCTTTAAAATAAAAGCACGTACAAAAATGATCTTCCATTACACGATACGATACCGTATTAATAATATATTATAATATCAGCAATATATGCTTCGTCAGAGTGGATTAAATTCGCCTCGCTTGTTTATATTGCTTAGACTTCAACCCATATGAACTTAACGAGAAATCGATATTTTACTCAATATACTGAAAACATAGATAAAATAGTTATGGGAGATATGGCACTGTTGAAATAATGTTTTTTTTTGTGTATTTATTGAAGGGAAACAAACAGTGATAGTTATACATATAAGTAAACCAGCACGCTTAGCACATGATTGGTGCGACAGTATGTCGCGGCGAGACAGATTCCCCGTCTTTGACTAACTATATTAATAAAAGAGGGACAGATAGTCTATCTCGCCGCGACATATTGTCGCATCAATCATGTGCTAAGCTTACAGGAAATATATTCAATGTAATATTATATCAAATTTCCCCCATTGTCAGTCGCCCGCAGACCACGAACACTGTAAAGTGTTCGAAACTTCGGGATGAACATAAAGTTAAAGATAATATACGCGAGTTTATCCGTTTTCATAGTTTTATTTCATGTGTAATCCTCTAAGGTCGCAGGAGTCCGCTGATTGCGGGTGGCGCAAAACCGGTCATTGTGACAATCGTTGGGGCAGGCCTATGTTCAACAGTGGACGTCTTTCGGCTGATATGATGATGATGATGATGATGGAATGCTCATTCTATCCCCACTCTACGAAATTCGTTCGTTATACAAAACGTAAATTCGTTGATTTCGTAGAGTGGGGGATAGAATGAGCATTCGCTCGTTATTGTAAACCCGCTTTCAGAGTGCAGTATCTTATATTCTACCAGTTATGTAATCTATCCCCAATTCTCGAATAACCATGTTACGGTTAAAACGGCCATCTTTAATACCGTCCCGTCTGACCTTAACCGGATTTGGCTTAATTACCGGATATCCGGTTCCGAGATTTCCGTATGGCCGGTGATCGGAATTAATAAGGGGATTTATTTGGGGTTAAAAGATAAGGAAAATAGGAGACGATAAAGCTAATAATTAATTGGACTGTTAGGAGGTGAAATTGCTGTTATTCCACTAAACATGTATCTGATCTCTTCGTTAATATATTTTTCACCACACTGCTCGTAAACACGCTGTTTATCCTTCAATTTCAGAGCGCAAAACTGTGTTTTAATCTCTAGAGGTTAAAGTATTTTTTTTTTAATTTTCTGGGTAGACTAAAGCAATAACTTATACGGCCTGAGAGTGAAATAAGCTTTTTGACGTTTGAACTAGACAGTAGGTACGTTCGAAAACTCAATAGTTTCATATTCATATACACATGAACTTTTCATAATATTATATTCAATATGCTAAAATCCAAATTAAATACCACATTTTGTTGTAAAAGGCTTTCAATTAAAAGTTCTAAAAACACGACAAATAAAAACAATAGGAAAATGAAAGTGTTGACACTATGCAAATTTCAGAACGCATCCGAATATTTTTTTCTTTTAAGATTTAAATGAGTTCGGTCGTGTTTTATTTTCTTTCATTTGGTGATACCTTAGTTTAACATACTTAAGTGGCTTTGGGGTAATTGCGAGATGCGAAAGTGGGATAATTCCGAAAATCACAGAAAAATCGCCAATAACTATATGAGTCTCATTTTGGAATTATCCTGAATTTTTAAGCATTGCCACGCCAAGATAAATATATGAGGTTATTGTTTTATTATTTGTTGATTTGTTTATTTTTTGGAAGTTGAGGACTTGCAAATAATTACCTTCTAATTTGTTATGTTTAAATTTTATTTCGCATGTTTCCTCGCTTTAGTGTGGTGAAAAATGTTGTGTTTCACTCGGCAGCGAAGCTTGTTCAACTCTCGTGCCTTAAAACCCTCGCTCCGCTCAAGATTCCATTTTATGAACCACTTCGCATGCTCGGGTTTCAATATTTGCACGAGAGTTATACAATCACTTTGCTCCCTAGTAAAACAAATAACTATTTCCTAACTAGTGCGCAAAAACGAACTTTGCGCACGGTTCGCGCGCGGTAATTTCTCTTTTTTACGCACTCGTTATGAAAAAAATCGTTCCTTACACGTTCCCTTACACGTCCCTTAACTTGGGTGATTGTCGACCATGTTTCTCTCGGGCTCCAACTTTCGCCCTCGCCGAAAAAAGTTTTCACGCACTAGTTAGGAAATGTAGGGTAGACTGGGGACAATTGAAACAGGTCAAGATTGAAACAAGTCAAATATCTCGGAAACTATAATGCCTACGCGTCTGACGCAACACTCGACACAAGCGGTAGGCCATATTGCAATCCTTAACAGTAGCGCACGGGCGCTGGTGCGATACGGAAGTGTCCACGAGCGAAACCAGTTTCACGCGGTAAAAAGTAAGTATTCGTGCTCTCGTATATTGTCTTATAACTTCGTCTACTCTCGTATATTGACTAATGTAATTATGTAAGTGCTATAGTTAGGAATAAACTAATGTTTTTTTGGACGGTGATCAGTGTTAGAGTCTTTTTTTATATAAAATATTTGACATTGAAGTCAAAAAAATGGTTTGGGGACGATAGAAACAACGTGCTTGGGGACGATTGAAACGTTTCAATCTTCCCCATGTTTTAATCGTCCCCAAAATTAACCAACTTCGAAATATAAAGTTTTGTATTAGATGCACATGTTTCTTTTATTAAGCTACACAATTATTTGGCAAATTTTTGATCTAAATCATAATATATAAAACATCGCCACTCGTTTCGAATTTCATGTTTTTCGCACTTGTGTCGTAATGTACTAATATACCACACAATATATTTTTTTGGTTTTTCGAAATTTTTTATTTGATAATGCATGACAAGTAAAAAAAATAAGGAAGTACATTTTACTAAAGTTATTTAAAAGACAACTGAAAGAAATTCGCGAAGTTTTTGTTTGTAATGATGAAAACACATAGTGTTAAAATCTTAAAAGCAGGACTTTAACAAGGACAGAATAGTACATTACGACACAAGTGCGAAAAGTTTTTGCACGTGTCTCGTACGACGCTTATTAATACAGATGGCCCTCCGAAATTTTGGACCTGACGTAAAATGACCCACTTCTCGCACTAGCGCCTAAAAAGTACACCATCTGTACTAAAAATAGGTACATTTTGCATCAAGGGAGGTAAGTACGGAATTACTAACGAGAGTGTTAGAAGCCCGACGCCGTTAGGGCTTTTATGACTTGAGTTAGTATTCCGCTTACCGACCGTGATGCATACAATGTTTTTCATCACACTTGCCGACAAAAAAATAAGGTTTAAGACATAATATTATTAAATGACGTACTGACATTTCTATTACTCTCTCGAGAATTTCACTTTTCTATTACTCCCGCTACGCGCGCAAGCAATGGCGCGCTTCGGCAGCATGTGTCATGAAAATAATATTATAATGTAATAGTACCTACCTCTAAAACCAAATCTCCAATAACATTTGACGGGCCATATACATAGGTAGGTAGTATATGCAATGATACCCGGTATTTTTATTAAAGCTACCTTTAATAAGCAAAGCAAAGCCTATAAATATCCATATTATCCCGGAACGCCATTAAATATAACGCCTTCACACCGTACCGATAAATGACAAACGATACCGGTAATAATGCGTTATCCGGCACCGGATTACCGGTACCGGCTATCAGATTCATTTCCAACATGGCGGTAATAATCGATGAACAAGTTATCTCGCTGTCGATTTTATTTCTTGAGGCTGTGAGAGAGATTAAGTCAAATTTTAAATGAATTAATATCATGGGATATATTAAATCGACCTAGTCCCACGGTAAGCTTAATTAAGGATTGTAATGTGGGTGCCAGGCGACCATATATATAATAGAGACATATTTTATAGACACTTAAATACATAGACAGCTACAACCAAAGAACAAATATTTTATATGATAAATAAATACACAATAAGAATTCGAACCCGGAACCTCCAGCTTCGTAGGCAGGGTCACTACCAATTAGGCTACGGAGGCTGACATTGACACTGTAAGCTCAATTTGTAAAATTCTTAATCTTAATTGTCATACATACATAGGTACATCATCAACCTATGATTGTCCACTGCTGGACGTAGGCCTCTCCTATTAACTATGCGTATAGATGCATTAGGAGGTAAATGCCCGTAATCGCCACGCTGGGCAAGCGGATTGCCGATCGCAGTAATGGCTTAATTATAATTATGGACATGATAAAAATGTCTCATCGTATTTTGTGTAGAAACTGAAGGCATTTGGCAGCATAGCGCACTTATAATTGTCACACGCCATCACTTTCCGCGCGGTACTACACCAATTTTTGATGCCTCTTTCCTCCTTCGTCTCTTCTTGAGGAAAAAACAAAGTGTTAGTGCAAACGGAAAGGTTGTCACGACTTAAAATATACCTTATGTTTTCTTCAGTAAAGTCCATTTTAAACACCGTCGTTTGCACACCAATAATCATACTTCAACTTGTCAGTATTATTTACGATTTTGTACATGCATGTACCTTTTGAACCGTAATTTTGTTTTCTCAAACATGCAATAAGTATACATATATTCGGCCTCGGTAGTAATACTAGTAATGCATTTGTTGATTTCGTAGAGTGGGGGATAGAATGAGCGAATGCTCGTTTGGTCTAAATGCACCTTTAATATCTAGTGTGGGTACGCACGTGTGGAATGGATGGTTTAATTCTGTATTAAAATAACAATAAAATTGTGTGCTTTTTTGAAACTATGGAAGAAAGTATAATATATTCACCGCCATTGGACATTAAGGTAATTTACTATACAATAAATGCGACAGTAAGTAGCTATACGTTTGTCACCAACTCAACTCTTCCCGTGGGTTTCGTAAGTGTTGCCTACTGGATAAATTAAATAAATAAATATCTTGGGACATCTTACACAAATCGACCTAGTCCCATAAGCTCAATTAAGGCTTGTGATGTGGGTACCAGGCGACGATATAATATAATAGATAGATACATATAGATACTTAAATATATAGACAGTCATGTCCAAGGAACAAATATTTGTGATAAATAAATGTACAAATAATGCCCTCGCCGGGATCCGAACCCGGAACCTCCAGCTTCGTAGGCTACCAACTAGGCTACGGAGGCTGATAGTCACCCTCGTACGTTATCATTTTGGACACACTATAGTTGCCGATTTCTAAAAATTTTTTTTTGACAGTTATAAGTTAACCTTTTCAACGCCAAGAACCATTAAAGTGGCCATGTGTTGTCCTGCCTACCACGCCAGCAGCCACTAAAGTGGTCATCGAGTATGTTGTCAAAGTAACTGTCTTGCTGACAGATAAGGTTTCGTTGTTCATTAGTAGAGATACTGGCGTGTATGCCACAATCTGATGCGAGAGGGAAGGCGTTGAAAAGGTTAATCCTTATCAACAACTATGAGAGTAAGACCGCCTAATAAAGTTTATATGAAACATCCGTTTTTTTTTCTCGAATTCGATGTTGGTCCCATAGTAAAAGTTTACCAAAATTACCTCAGAATTAACGCTTTAACATTTGAATGGTGAATAAATAATAATAATAATGTATTCTGAATATTTATATCACAGAATTAGATTTGAATAGAAGAAACAAGTTCATTCATGTGTATGGCGGCCGAGCCGAGCTCGGCCTATGATTGCCTATGATTTTATATAATATACATAATTATATGTCTCAGGCGCTTGAGTATTTATATATTTTTTGTGTTGTTGCAATTAATATTACTCTATGTATTTAAGTATATATATGTATCTATCTATTATATATATCGTCGCCTGGTACCCACACCACAAGCCTTAATTGAGCTTACCGTGGGACTAGGTCGATTTGTGTAAGTTGTCCCAAGATATTTATTTTTGATTGAGTATTTATATTTTTTTTGTGTTGTTGCAATTAATATTACTTAAGGAGGCATTATTAATGTTTTTGTTCACTTCAACTTACAAAATTTGACACCTGAAAGCTGCAAGCTGCGATTAAAGACGGACAACTCATTCATCGGTTCATTTGACACGCTAAGTAGATACGTTTACTTGATCTATGGTATACAGTGTGTGGTCTTTAACACGGGAGAAAAATGAAATGAGTGACTCCTTAGACTATCAGCAATAATCCTGTAAAGGTCCCGGTGTTTCAAAGTGGTTAAGTTCGGAGATAATATATTGTCATTCAAAGCTATGGACCTTTAGTACTGGATCTTGGCATCACGATGTCGTAGCTTGTCAGTCGCAAGACATCTTGATAGTATACCAGGTAGGAAGTCATAACAATAATTTTGTTTGCATTTTTACACTAATTTGATACGGTTTTAAAAAAAAAATTGTACATTTTTCAATGATTCAAAAATGATAAGTTATTGATAACTTTTAATTCAAGTAAATGAACCCATAATAATGAAAAATACATGAAAAAAAAATTACAATATATATATTTTTTTTAATTACAATATGTAGAAATGATTGTTGATCAGCTTATTAATGCACCGTTCAAATTTTCACACTGTATATGACATCTGTGATTTATATTGATAAACTTTAACCGTATCATGATAAATATTTTGGTCAATAAACTTCCCCCGAGCTTCTTATATGTATCTATTATTTATTCCTCCTTACCTCAAATCAAATAATATAACTTACCTCGGCAACCCCAATCGATCATCCTTCGGCAAAACATCGGTTACTTCGAGTTGTTTCTGCATAAAGGGATCAATTTCTCTGAGAGCGATCCTAAATAAATCCCGTAATGTAAGGCCGTTCGAACACGAGGCGACTTTCAAGCGATTCACGTTTCTTAGGCGGCTTTATGTCTGCTTGTTTTGTTCTATTTTTCACAATGCATATGGTCAAAAAGAGCTCTTTTTAAGGGTAAAAAAATGCATAGAAAGTGATATTTTTTCGCACGTGTGCAGAAATGAATTTTCATTGTACTTTTCGGCACGGCCTGGTTGGTACTGCCGAGATAGTCTGGTTTTCCTCGCATAATACATTGTGAAATATTGTATGATACAAATGTTGAAATGTAGGCTATATTCTAACTCGTTTCGGTGAACAGTCATGGATATTTGTTCTGAAAAAGCATACTTTCCACACTAGTCTCGTAAATAACATTTCGTCAGCCTCCGTAGCCTAGTTGGTAGTGACCCTGCCTACGAAGCTGGAGGTTCCGGGTTCGAATCCCGGCGAGGGCATTCTTTGTGTATTTGTTTAGCACAAATGTGTGATCCTTGGTCATGGCTGTCTATGTATTTAAGTATATATATATTATGTTTATTATATATATCGATTGAGCTTACCGTGGGACTAGGTCGATTTGTGTAAGATGTCCCAAGATATTTATTTATTTATTTAACTATCACAGGCATTTCTTTGGTAGAATTATTATAAGGATCGGTGCAAAAAATGAACATAAAGGGCTTTAATGAAAACAAAATTTAACGTCATAGTTTTTGTGTTTCGGTGTTAAATTTTGTGCTGCAACTTTTGGCACTGACAAACAAACAAAATCAAATCAAATTTTCTATGAGTGATCAACAATACGAACCTATATCTTTTAAATTTGCCCCCTTTTACTACTGCCGAAGGTTGTTGGATAGAGTATGCTACATAGTTTTTATGACTAAGTTTCGTAACATAATTAACAGGATCGTGATTTTTGTCTTGGTCAAAACTATGCATTTGTTTTTTGCAAACGTCCGATATCTGAAGATGTATCCGTACGTTACAGTCTCGTTACTCAATAAATAAACACATCGACGGCGAAAAGCAAACACGTAGTAACCCACAAAAATGAAATTGTTCACCAGAGCCGAAAAACCTCCCGAGTTTTGAAAAAAAAATCATAACTTTCGTATTTATGGACACATCTTATTAAAAATTGGACACAATTACCACATTTTGTTTGTCTTTAATTTCATTTAAATAAATTTCACCATAAGTTATTACAAGTGGAGTTATGTGGGTTACTACGTTTTGGTTGTTTTTTTACAGTTAGCAAACACGTAGTAACCGACGTCAACAAATGTATGAAATAGCATTTTTCTATCGTTTTTGTGGATAGCAGTAACCCACTTTAAGTTTACTAAAAGTAACAGTAATAAAGTGTTAAACCACATGCTTTAGAAAATTTCAATGAGCCCAGTGCTGTAACACTATTTATTTTCGTATTGTAAGTATTTTCAAATGCATTAAATGTATTGCCAACATTTTTAGGATGACTTTTAAAGTGACTTTAATGGAATCGCGAAACAAAACACACGACGTTTCAAATGTTTCGTTAAAAATGAGAAGAGACTTAAAGGAATTAAATATGAAAATCAAACCACTTGAAGTGTAATAATCAAAAATTAAATAATTAAATTAAAAACGAAACGTATAAGTATACCTTTATCTTGAAAAATCATAATTAGACTTTTATAAAATGTATAGTTTTAGCAAAGTATAACATAATTGAGCCCAGTTTAAACAAGATAAACAACTAAAAAATCTACAAGTACTTCTATCTAGCACGTTTGAGACTGATAACATTTTTTAGTCGTTTATCTTGTATCTAAAGTATCAATCATTTATTCATAACCATGAAGATAAATTATTATAATATTTATAATAATATAAACGCAATATGAACTTGGTTCCTACATATAGAAAACATAATGAGATCCTTTTTTTTTTTTTTTTTAATAGCCTGTTTCAGTGTCCCACTGCTGGGCAAAGGCCTCCCCTTTTTCTCGAAATTCGACCCTGTCGAGTGCACAATCCCTCCACTCCCCGTTAAATTTGTCCAGGGGCGCTACCGCGAAACACGTAGTTCGTTAATTTCGAGGCTCATCTGTCAAAACGCTACTAGGAAACTCTTTCGTTCTTGATTGCGGCCACGAAGTACGTGAATGTAACGAAGTCGGTCCGTAAACGCTACCACGAAAGGCAATATGCGGAGTTTTTGACAGTACTTACTACGTAAAGAAACGTCAAATATGCCGGCAACTATTGAGCTAACGTCCTTCTTTCGATGATCTCAATGTTGCCGAAACACGCCACTTTTTCATTTTCTCACGACTTTTGTAATAGTAAATAAGTCTTTAATTTTAGTGATTTGTTATGATCTCGAGCTTAGAAAAAAAGAGTAAATATATTGCTTTGCACGTGTTTTAGAAACTTCATTGAAAACTATGTTTCGAAGCGTGATTCACGGTTTTTGTAATTCATCACATGGTAATTATTCGATCATTATGATTATGACATTTATGACCGTTATGACATGATATCGTCATTGTGTCGTTGTCGTATGTGAGTATTGTGCGTTGCTTTCGTTGTTTTCGAGATATTTTTTTCTGTTGTATTTGGTAGGCGTTTTGAATACTAACAACAAGGCGGAATTCGCTGCGTAAGTAGTAAATGTGTTTTAATGAAATACGTCTTATGTTTAGGAGATAGAAAGCACCTAACGAACGGTTTACAATCGCGATATTTAGTTTTAGTAAAAATGGCTGCAAGATTGTTCATCTTACAAGAAGCTTTGGATGAAGAAAGAAGGGAACAGGCTGCTCGGAGACGGCATACCCGGGAGACCTCAAAAATTATTCATTTGCCTGACCCAGAGTTCATCAACACCTTTCGGGTCACCCGGGAGGTGTTAGAAACTCTGTGCGCCGATGTGGTGCCCTTGATGCCGCCCCAATGGCATAGCCGTGCAATCGACCCTGTGGATAAGGTAAAACATTTCTGAATGTGTATTTATATGGCCAAAAAACTAGCCTAAGTATACTGAACATTGGTGCTGTAATGAGAATGAGACTTAATACCTAACATTTAAAGGTCTATAGTATAGGTTTAGAAGGTTCACATAAGTATGTGATATTAGCTCTAGTGAAAAGGCGGGTGCCTTTCCACAAGAACTAACCTGAATGTATATTCATGATCTGAAATTGGTAATCATAATATTCATAATACCTACACAATCCTTATATGTTCTTTACCTTTACCACTTAGCCATAGATGGGCACATAGGTATTATTGACAAAACAACAATTATTTTTATTAGGTGTAGTGATCATAAAATTGATATAATTTTTTTAATGTTAACATTTTTTTTTACAGATTTTAATATCATGAAAATTTTATGGTAGGGGCGATTACCAGGGTGGAGTGGGGCGAGACCAATGGGTGCCGATGTCCCAACAAGCGGTATCAGAGTGCCTAAAAGAAGTTACTACTGCCTTAAACGACCCAACTCTGACACATAGGCATATCCAATTCCCCCAAACACAGGCAGCACGGGGTTCCATTAAAGCAGGGTAAGTACATTAACTTCTTATTTAATTTTACAACAAAAAATTATATGTGTGCGAGTTGTAAGCAGATAATTAATAAGTAGCAGGGGGGTTTCTCTTGCATTGGAATAAATAGAGATCAGTGGAGTCAATATTACAACAAAAAACTAAAGTAACTAAACATTACAATAAACAAATACTATAAATAGAATACATTTTAATGTTACATGGTTACACCCTAAAATAAAACAACTCAGACATAACTTAATGCCCTTATTCGTAAGAAACTTCTTTTAAACCACATATTCTTGAATTTAACTTGTCAGTGGGGATACTTGTGAAGAGCTAATATGCAAAAGTATGAGGTGGTTTTAGTGACAATGGTGATTGCTTTCCCTTAGAGTATGGTCAAAGGCGCCTAGCCTTGTGAGGGATTGCATATACCCGAAAAAATTGACTGGTGGTTGCTAAGACCGAGTGGCCAAGCGAAGCGGCATCAGATCTTGGTCTATTTTTCTTTGGTATATGATATCCAATATCTATAATTTATACAGTATTAAGTAGTGTGATAACTGGGAAAAAAATAAAAACGCTAATCAAAATATTTACTAATAAAATAGGTAATTTGATTTGAATGTCACAAATAAATAAGATCCAGTAAATAAGAAATTGTATTCAAATGTTATAAGTTTATACATATACACAATTGCGTAATGAATAGTTTCATACAAGAATATTATTTTGCAGATTTTTCAATTTGGAATCCCGGGAGTGTGTGGCGCAATAGACTGCACCCACGTGGCTCACCACAGACCACATGATTTTGAGGAAAGGTTTTTCAACCGTAAACATTTTCACTTGTTGAACGTACAGATGGTAAATAATATTATTTTATTACCTAGAATACCATACATAACTTCCACTCGACATCAGAAAGGCACAGACTAAGTTCACCTTCAAGCGCATATTATGCAAGAATTCATCTGACAAATTGTGTGATTGATTATTTGCATGGTATTACTTTGTTGGTAGCAGAGATCGTACGATTTCCAGCATTTTTGGTGGAATATGGTATATTATAAAAAGTATTGATGTAAGTGCATAGTATTGGATACATCTTCAAGTATCTAGATATTTTCTTTTTTTTTTCGAATACAAAAGCCTGCACCATACAAACCTTTATTTTAGCCCAATGGTTGACTGGTAGAGAATGCCTTAAGTCGTTAAGTCCGCCATAAGTACTTTTTATTGTGCAATAATGTTTAAAAAAATAAATATAGGGTGGGCCAGTGATAAATTCACTTTTGTCTCGATCTCCTTTGTTAAAATGCATTTATCATTTGCCCACCTTAAACACATGTATTCTTAATGTATATACAAAACTTTCGAGTACCAAGTGTGGCCTGCAAATACATCATTATTCATCATCATCATCATCATCATCAGCCTATGTTAGTCCAGTGCTAGACGAAGGCCTCTCCTATTAAACTATGCGTATAGACGCATTAGGAGGTAATTGTCCATAATCGCCACGCTGGGCAAGCGGATTGGCGATCGCAGTAATGGGATCGCAGTATGATGACCCTGCTACCCATCATCAATCTTGTAGAATGGTCAGTGATCCTTCAATCCCTTAGTCGGCTCTTACGACACCCACAAGAGGAGTTGGGGTGGTGACAAATGTATTCTTACTGCCGTCACCACACGGCAACATCATTCAACATCATCATTATTACTTCATTCTAATTGGGTACAAAAAAACTGTATCTATTATCTATAGCTATTTCATTATTAATTTGAATATGGTTTGAAAAATAGTCAAAGGAAATAACTATAATTTGAAATTCGGTTTCAGATTTGCGACGACCAAAATCAAATATTAAACGTTGACGCATCGTATGGCGGTGCGTGCCACTCACGACGCGTTTATATGGGACAACAGCGTCATATGCGACCATTTCGCTGAGCTGAGTGGTACTGGCGAGACGGCATACCGTTTAGGTATCGTTTGCTCTAATAATTATTATGGGATAAGAACTAATATTAATACATGTAAATACATTTCATGACAATACGAGTGTAGTTAAAATAAGAACGAAACTACATCGATTAGAGCTTACTGCGGACCCTTAACACTGTGGGACAGTACGCCTACAGTCGTTCGCGATTTAGGCTTAACAACGGTTAGTTGAAAGTAGTGTCCCTCAATTTATTAAGAAGTAAATAAACAAATCTCATCTTAATCTATGCAAATATTGCACTGAGAAGTTTGTTTTCCTGCTACGTACGCACGTTCATGTCGCTCCTATTTTTTACGCCACGCGCCCACGCGGTTTAGGATTTTGAAGATACACTTTTTAAACCCTCTTAAGTAATTTGATGTTACAAATTTTAGGTGACTCCGGGTATCCCCTGCGGGAGTACCTGATGACCCCAGTTGACGGCGCCGCAGAAGATTCACCGGAAGGCCGTTATAATGAAATTCAAAAGAGAGCGCGGTCTAATATTGAGCGGACGTTCGGTATATTGAAAGGTAACATATATTTGGATTTAAGACACTGGTCTCAACGCGAGCTACTAAGCTATGAACTATGAGCTATAAACATGAACAAAATATATGCACTCCCGTGTAAATAAAAGAGACACGGGAGTGCGTATCTTTTGTTCATATTTATAGCCGATAGTTCATAGCTGAGTAGCTCGCGGTGAGACCAGTGCCTAAAGTATAAGGGGATATAGGTACAGGTCAATTTTGTTTAGTTAATATTCACGTTATTTTATAGATAATCTGCCTCCTGCTGGAGGCTCCGGGTTCGAATCCCAGCGAGGGCATTATTTGTGTATTTATTTATCACAAATATTTGTTTCTTGGTCGTTGCTCCTTATGCATTTAAGTATTTATGTTTAGGTATCTATCTATTATATATTTCGTCGTTTGGTACCCACATCACAAGCCTTCATTGAACCTACCGTGGGATTAGGTCGATTTGTGTAAGATGTCCCAAGATATTTATTTAATTTAGGTCTCAGTCACTGTCAACCAGTATTATCTCGTCGTGTTCAGCGCTAAATTTTGTACGCAATGTTTTTTTCTTAAGTGGGACAGTATGGGAAAGTCGGAAACTATAGAAGATACAGGGAAACTATCTAAGAAAACATAAGGTATTTTTTGGGGAAGACATTTTTGGTGTATTCAAAATTTTGGTCAAGTACGGGTAAATCCTAAAATAGTAGATTACATGCCAAGGCTATTTAAGTGGGAAATGTCTCGGATGACGTGTAATTGTAGACAAACATGTGATCTGAGGCTTTTGCCTATAACGACCGAAGTGTGTATATTATTTTTCTGCTCAACGGAGCCGGCAGGCGGCAACTTTCTTTAGCGCAGCGGCCGGCAAAGTTCTGTTTGCCGGTCGGAGGGCAGAAAATATATACTATTGATGATTTTTTTAACGCAGATTGACGTCATTTCATGCGTAAATCGTTTTATAGTATCGGATAGGAAAAATCTGAACAGTACAAGTTTAAGAAAACTATTTCTCATATTACGTCTACAGTAAGAAGTCTTCTACTGCAAGCAGAAATAATCTATACCGAAGAAGCATTCGTTCCGTCCGTCTGCCGTATAATATTGTCTCGTCTCTCAAAATATGTATATTTTCGTTCCTCTTTAAGGTCGTCGGAGAGGTTTGTTGGCGGCACGGGAGCTCTACTACCGGCCCGACACGGTGGGAGCGACAGTGGTTGCGTGCAGCGTGCTTGGCGGAGTCGCTGGAGCTGCAACGTGGCGCTCACGCCGGCCAGCACGCGGCGCCCGCGCACTCGGCGCTGCGCCGCGGCCGCGAGGCGAGGGCGAGGCTGATCGCCTACCTCGACAGGCAGTAAATGTCGAGAGGCAAATAAATCAATATCATGGGACTATCGTACACGAATCGACCTAGTCCCAAGGAGAGCTCGATTACAGATTAGATTAAAGACACGTTTTCAAGTATTATTTAATGTCAACAGAATTGAGATTATCCGCTAGCTTATTAAATTATTATAAATACCACAATTAAACGAAATTAAACAATAAAACAGTTTATGATGTCACTGGTGCTATGCTTCAGTATACATATTGTTTCTGCACAGTGATAGAAATGAAGTTTGTTTGTACATTGTATTACTTGTACTAAAAATAAATAAATGAACAGTATATGCATAGATTTTTATTTTGAACCTACAAACAACTCTTGTATCTGTCTGTCGCCGCGGGCCGTAATCCGTAATAATAAGTACAGTCAAGGTAGAAGAAATAGATGCGCGTAAATTGCAATAAATATGAATACACGACAAAATTATAATAAAGTCGTGGATACCTACATACTTTTGCACTCTGTCCGCATCTATGTTTTTTTACCTTGAATGTACCTTAACGCACCATCAAGTATTTTTAACCAACTTCAAAAAAGGAGAAAATTCTCAACTGGCCAGATTTTTTGTATGTAATTTACTCGATACCTCCGAGAATCATGAACAGATTTTCAAAAATCATCAATTTTAAAAGTTAGATTCACCTGTACCGATATTTCTTTATAATACAATTTGATATGTAGGTCCAACTTCTAAAAAAAAGGTCAATCGCCGAATCCAGCCCTATTGGGCAGCGTTCGGGAAACAAGAACTTTCTTTTCGTCCGACTCACCTCAGTGACTCAAGATGAGTCTTCAATTAGCGTGGAGTTATAGATGATTTACGGCGCGGAAACGTGGTCCTTCACCATCGAACTCATCTCAAAGTCCCTCGACGAGCTATGGAGAGTGCTAAACTTGGAGAAGAAAATGGACCAAATTCAGAAATGGAAATCCGTATATGAACTGAATTCACCGACATAGTCCTCCGGACTCGGTCTAGCAAACTGAAGCATTGGGCAGGGCCATCTGATGAAAGCAAAATGTCCTCGAGTGGAGACCATGGTTTGGCAAACGCAGCGTAGGACGTCCACCCACAAGAACAAGACGGACAAACTACTTTATGGAGATTGCCGGGAGACGCTGGCTGCAGGTCCAGGTAGCTTCCAACGGTTACATATGAAGGTCCAGAGAGGAGGCCCATGTTCAATTAAATAGTGGAGGTCTTATGGCTGAGATGATAGTGATGATGATCGAAAATGAACATTTTTTCAAAAACTTATAAGCATTATTATATAAACAATATAGGTAACCGATACTGATATAAGTTTTTACTAAAATCGAATTTTGACGTTCCATGCTTATAGAGTTCTTAAGGCAGGTATTTAGTTAAGCATAGATCCTAAATCTGTATTTAAAATAAGCATTTAGTTAGTACAAAAACAATCATCATATCCTAAGTCTTATATAATTATGAAAAAAAAAAACATCAATTCTATTTTATTTTAACGTGTACCTATCTACTTTTTTGAGAAATCGTTGAATGAATTGTAAAACTCATTTTAGGTATGTTCTCATAGGAATTTACATAGATAATGATTGATTGGTATGTATTTTAAGGTATTTTTCTTTGAAACTCACTTGGTTTTTAGGATTCCATAGTAAGCAAGGAACCCTTATAGTTTCGCTATGTCCGTCTGTCTGTCCGTTCGCAGTTTAGCTCAGTGACCGTTAGTAGGTACTGGTAGTAATTTGCATTTTGGTTAGGTACATATTAGTCATGCAGGCAAAGTGGTGAAATAAAAAAGAAAAAAACTAAAGACAGAAATAAAACAGTTAAGGGAATAATATATGTATATTTTAAAAATGTATTTTTTTATCTTCTTCCATATTTTTTTTCCAATAATCGACAATAAACAAATAGTAAGCCAGTTTCAATGGAATTTGCTGTCTTTGACACATATCGTGAAACACGTAAATTTATTTTTATATTAATACTAATAAATATCATTAATTTTAACTATACATGTTTGTGAACTCAAGGTTTTAAGTTGGTGATAAGACCAAACTTGTGTTCTGAAAGTGCTCGATTACAATGATTATGAAATATTTTAAATTATGCGCAGTCTTGATCGACGCCTTTCCGTTCTTCTACTGCCTGAAAAGAAAATACGTATAATCATTAGTTACATCAAGAAGTGTGTAATCCACTTCAGGCCATGATGCATATTATGATATTCTTAACACACTTGCGAGCAAAAAATAAAATTTAATACAATATAATATTAAACATTGGAATAAAATTTCTAGGAATATAGGACCTCTCTAACTACTACGATGACAATAACAGGTTTGTTCAGAACTTAGAACCAAGTGATCATCAGTTTTTTAAGGCATCTGGATAAAAGTACATTATACTGATTTATGTGCTTTATTTATTGGAAGAGTAATCAGACCGTAATCAGGGACTTAGCTCATTGATAGTATGATTGGGTATGGAGAAATGAGTCATATCTTACTGGATGGTCGCAGTTGCTTTTCTTCTCTGGCCTCGGCTCCTTCGCCATGCACCACCTCTGTTGTAGTGGAGCAGCATAGAGGTGGTCCATATCCAGCACCACTTCCTCTTCATAGAGCTGCTGCTGCTGTTGTACAGCCTCATGCACCTGAGTAAGTAATTGTTAGTTTGTCCTAGGTATATGTACCTATATAGGCGTCTACAACTATGAATGTAACGTCTCCGATTGTAATAAGCTTCATAATAACTAGAAAAATGTGTATTACGCGATTTTTTTTATATTTTTTATGGGATTTATTTTAAAGACATATGAAAACTAAGATTTAATAGGCTAGAAGACATTTTCAAAATATTTTGATTGATGAGAGTATTGTGGCTGCAGGTAAGTTTTAAATTGTGAAGCAAGGAGTCAATTTAATTTTGTAATCGGAGGCTTTTAAGTGTATTCAAAAAATAAATTAAATATTTCTATGCTCTAACCTACCTACCTATTAAATAGCTCTTGTGAGTTGTAGTTACTTTACTACTTCTAAGACATAAATCTTACATAGAGAACTTTGCAGGTGCGATGATTAGCATAATGCTAATAACTAGAAATTTCCCAAAAATAAAAACTGAATGAAATGCAATACCTGAAACGGATTAATGAAGGCCTGGGTCTGGCGACCGCCAAAACCTTCTCCCATAATTTCCAACACCTGGAGATCTATTTCGTTGAGTTTAGAGGACAACCAGTCCCAGTGGCCACACGGTTAAGCTCAGCCGCTCTGCCTTTGGCAGTATATTTTTTATCCGCCCACACCTATTTAAAGAGAAGCCGAGCTACAAACACAAATTCAAAACGAAACTAACCAAGAAGTAAATGAGAGAAAAATGTTTACTGCAATATAAATAATTTTCAAGAAATAAAATCTTAAGTTATGGAAAATAGTATTTTTTACCTTTTGCCATTGTGTGGCATTTTTACTGCCCAATTGAGGCCCATTGAAGGTCTCAGTGAAAGGTCATAAGCGAGTGGTCTCAGTCCCATCGCAGTTTGGACTCTGTGCGACCCTCAATAATCTCAATATGCCTGAGGTTGCCTTTCCCCAAATCTGGGTGCTTTGTTAAATAATCACAGGTGATGGTTAACTGGTGGCACGCTGTAAAAAATAAATAAAGACGGAAATTATATGTTATCAAAGTGAGCGAATTTAAAATAAAAAATCTCATTTTAATACGAAATTAAGTACTTAGTGCCTCAGTTTTTATACTTAAGGTTTAATTAATTGTTATACAAGATAATTATAGAGCTTTTCTTACGTTTATAAGCCGAAATCCTTTTAAAACTTTAATCTTTAATGGTGACTGGCGACTGGTTTTGTACTTTTGACAACTTTGACACTTGCGTTCATTTGATGCTTATTTTAACAAGGAACGAAAAAAATCTAATTAAGCGTGAAAATTAGTTAAAGGAGTAGTATTTAGTATCGCATCATATTATCCGTTCATAATTTTAATTTTTAACAATTTCTTTAACGTATTTTATGTTAATTACTACTTTACCGGTTTTTGATCGCAGCGTGTGATGAAAGTGTGATGTCGACTTAACGGTAGTTAACGGAACGTTCATTGTTTTCATTCACGTCATAGATTCGTCCGAAAGAAGTAGAATCGAAGTAATTTCATGGTAACGTTTTCAATTCTCTTTCGTTCGATTTTAGTTTCGGACGAGCTTGTTTCGTTCGATGTTCGCGGTAGGGCCCCAGGTCATCCCGCCATCTCCTTTTTGGTCTGCCTCTGCTTCGACCATGTTGTAGGGACCATTCGGTAGCTATTTTCGCCCAACGCTCGGGATGCATTCGGCAGACATGCCCTGCCCAGTCCCACTTCAGTTTAGCGGCTTTCCTACCTACATCCTCAATACGGGTTTTGGAGCGCAGTTCGGTGTTTCTGATGCGATCAGTCCTGCGAACACCCAGTATGCTGCGCTCCATCGCCCGTTGGCAAACTTTGAGGCTGGTTTTTTGTGCTTCAGTAAGGGACCAAGTTTGGGCGCCATAGGTTAGGACAGGCAAGATACACATGTCTACGAGTTTGCGCTTTAGTGAAAGCGGAAGGTTGCCCTTCATTAGCGCCTTCATGGACCAGAAGCTCTTCCAGGAGTTGTTGATACGACGATCGATTTCTCTGAACTGCCTGTTATCGAAGGCTACTATCTGGCCCAAGTAGATGTACTCGTCGACATATTGTATATCCTGCCCGTCTACCGTTACCCTATGTTTCACGCTATTGGTCATGAGCTGAGTCTTGGCCCTGTTCATAGTTAAACCTACCTCAAAGCTTGCCGTGCTAAGGTCTTGAAGCATTCTCTGTAGTTGGGATGCAGTGTGAGAGAATAGGACGATATCGTCGGCAAATCGGAGATCCTATTAAATAATAAAGAAACGTCCACGCTGGACAGAAGAAACGACTAAAAAAGTATGCCATTCTATCTTTATACTACTTTTGCTCAGTCTATATCTGCAGTATCAGTTATCTTCATTAATAATCATGTAGTTAATTATTATAATATAAACACAACGTTAACTTTGTATAATATACCTATACTAACAAAAGAAAAGCCTACTTTGAATATGTCCAAATAAAAAAAATAAAAAGTTAAACATTGTTAATAAAATTAATCACTTTAATATTTTCTTCGGTTACCGAGATGATTGCTCATGAAATAAAAGTATAGAAACGGATAGTATATTAATTAAATTGAACTTCATCCCGATGTTTCGAAAAAACAAAATAAGAAAGATAAGTACAAAAACTACCCACAAAGAAAAATTTACTTAACCACAGACAATATTATATTTTAAGGGTGGATGTACATCCAGATCCACCAACAACATACTAAAATGCAAATTAAGCTAGTTATTCATTACAAGTGGTTCTCTGCCTTTTCGCCGAAAATTTTATTGCCGAATCACTTCCCAACCAACTTTTCGCAGAAGTGTCATTTCTTAGTGAATTTCATTTCCCAACTTTACATAATCCAACCTAACCGAACCCAACTAGTGGGTAATTCTCATTTCCCAACTATGGGGTTGGGAAATGGAATGGTTGCGAAATAATTAGTTGCTAAAAGTTATTCGGCCGAAGGACACTTCTGCGAAAAGTTGGTTGGGAAATGAAATTCGGCAATACAATTTTCGACGAAAACACAGGATACCATTACGTGTATTTTCAAAATGAAGACAAGAAACAAACTAAATAATCTACGGTTCTATCCCTACGCCTCTGTCCTTCCTTTGTATGATTGTATTGTTAGGAACCTTCCTACCTGGGGTACCTACCCCAATTTTGAGACCGGCTAGAAACTCAGGGGGACAAATCTTTTCAAAAAACATTTGCAGTAAGGCTTTGGTTCTCGCTAAGGAGAAGAAATCCATTCCTAGAATGTTGCGTGAGGTCATTGTGATAATGAAATATTCAAATTTTAATAGGATAGAAACAAGCTTATCTCTATCACCAGCTTGGGATCCTATAGTTCATCTAATAAAGGAGCAGACAGGCTCGCATAGACCGTGAGACTAATGGGTTTGACGGTATTGAGTTTTTTAGAACAGGCAATTTTTACAAATAAGAAATACGTTTGTATGTAAATAATATGTATGTTTCGGTTTAGTGCATGTGGATCTTAAGAAGTACTACAAATGTTTTTGTAATAGATGTGTCCCGCTGAGTTTCTTGCCGGTCCCAAAATTGGGATACCTTCCTAACAATACAATCATACAAAAGAAGGGATTTCTTTTCAGGTCAGAGGTGTAGGGATAGAACCGGCGTAGATTATTTATTTTGTTTTTGTCTTCATTTTGAAAATACTTATAATGAATAACTAGCTTCATTTGCAATATTTGTAATATCTACATCCCTTAAAATGTCTGTGGTTTAGTATATTCTTTGTGGGTAGTTTTGTACTTATCATTCTTATTTTTAACCGACTTCAAAAAAAGGAGGAGGTTCTCAATTCGACTGAATTTTTTTTTTTTTGTTGTATGTATGTTACCTGATATCTCCGAGAATAGTGAACCGATTCTAAAATTTCTTTTTGTGATCGAACGTGTATTACCCCGAGATGGTCCCATTGGCACCAAGTTGGGGTCTGATGATGGGATCCTGGAGAAATCGAGGGATCTCTTCAAATGTTATAGGTACATGTATGGCGCTTTTGGTAATTTTCATTCATTTACAAGCATTTGCATTCAGAAAGTAGGATTTGAGGAAACCAATGATGGAAACAAGTCGGGAATCTTGGAGAAACCGGTTGAAGTCGGTTTTTTAAATTTTTAATTTGGTGATTATGATGTAAGTAGATCTATCAAATTTCATCGATTGTCAGTCGCCCGCAGACCACGAACCCCTATAAAGTGTTCAAAACCTCGGAATGAAGTTAAATTTAATGAATATACGTGCGTTTATCCGTTTTATTTTTTTTATTTTAATCAGTAATCACTTTAGGCAAAATTCTCGTTATAATGTTTCAAACTTCCAAACACTTCGACTCACTTTCGCTCCGCGGACCGCACTGAGTGACGTCGCAAGCGTATGCGCAATGGCGGCGACTGCCACGTTAAAACGTTTTAAGGCGCGCGAATCTAAGCCCCTACACCCTACAAAAGTGAAGTAATTATTAAGTAGCTAGCTTTACGTGATCCTTGTAAACGCAGTAAATGACAAGATTCTCTAATTTGATACTGCTAGCCAAAATATTATTTCCTGCCAAATGGCGTAACTGCAAGACTTTCAATTCTATGAGCGGCAAACACGTAGTAACCAGCATCGTCGTCAGAACAACGGGCGGTTTTAAGTGCTGCAAATGCTTTGATTTAAATAACAGAGGTTTTTTTGCTACTTACTACGTGTTTGGAGAATACATTTCAAGAAAAATGGGAAAATTTTTAGTTCCTAATTTCCTTGTTTTTCATCATATCGGCACGCGGATGGCACCAATCGACGCGGAAAAAATCGAAGATTCCGAAAGTGCAATAAAAAATTTTTTGACCTTGTGTTGGTTACTACGTGTTTGCTTTCCAGCGTTGACATTTTTTTCCATTAAAATGATTATAAATTGCTTGAGAGTCGCGTCGTGTGTAAGAGGCCTAAAATGAGAGGGTATGGATGGGACCAATCGCTTTGATTCTGAAGTCCCTCGGTGTTAAATTACCGTATTTTTGATATAAATCGGATTATTATTTCTTATACTTACATTTTCTTTGCTATGGGTTAAGTTTGAGAATTTGTATGGGCTCTACTGTACTTATAATTATAATATATTCTGTGATTATAATTTAGCTTGGATTCAGAATCTGTCTGTTATTGTCATGGTTACGGTCATCTGAGTTAAGCTGGTTTTACGCAAAATTATGATACTTAAATCAGGGACCGGAACCGTTATTTTCTCCATACAAAAAGAATGGTTCTTTTTCGTTCTTTTTCGTTCTTCGGTATATAAATTGTAAGTTAATGGAGTAATTTAAAAATATGATATTGTAAATTACATAAAATATTGAGCAGTACATAAAGAGTAGGTATAAATTGTACATTTAAAAATATTGGGCTATTTCGAGGTTTTTGTAAAATAACGGTTCCGGTCCCTGACTTAAATTATACAAACATGCATTTAGTCCATGTTTGGAGGAGACCCATTAAGGAAAGAGCTTATTAACACAAGAAAATGGTTATAATGTATGTACCTTTATAGTTTCGCCATGTTTCTTCCATCTTAGTGTCCACTACACAGAATTAGATTTGGATAGCCGAAACAAGTTCATTCATTTGTATGGCGGCCGAGCGTGTCAGATTTTGTACTGAAATTGTTACTTGCCTATGATTTTAAATATGTCTCAGGCTCTTGAGTATTCATATTTTTTTGTGTTGTTGCAATTAATATTACTTAAGGAGGCATTATTAATGTTTTTGTTCACTTCAACTTACAAAATTTGACACCCGAAAGCTGCAAGCTGCGATTAAAGACGGACAACTCAGTGGATTTCACTGAGTTCATTTGACACGCTAAGTAGATACGTTTGCTTGATCTATGGTATAATATATGACATCTGTGGTCTACTAGAAATTTGTAATTTGGTACAGGCAGGGATCGGATACCGGTTTTTTCTCCATTCGAAAGAACGGTTCGAATCCCGTTCTTTATCGTTTTTCAGTTTATTTTTTTTTTGTTAATGGAGTAATTAAAAAATATGATGTTAATTATTAAATAAAATGTTGAATACTATTATAAAGACCGTAAAACATTTTAAAATATTGAGGTACATCGAGGTTTTTCTAAAAAACCGGTTCCGATATCTGGGTACAGGTGTGTACAGTCAAGTGCAAAAAGAAGTATCGAAAGAATCCGCTCATAAATATTTTACGACGTTCTTATTACACAGAATTAGAGTGCACTGGGACATATATTTGAACATTTTTGTGTAGACCTTATTTTGTCTTTGACTGTATACATAGGTAATTTTTTTTTCAAAGAATACACAGTCCAAAAAAAAGTCAATATTTTCGAAGACAACTACTCCAGAATAAAAAAATGACTTTCCCCTTCTACATTTTGATCCCTGGGTTCAAAAAATAAGAAAAAATCATGAACAGTGGGCTCATAGAATACTTATCTAAGTACTTTAAAATAAAAGTATTTTTAGTACTTACAGATGGTGCCTTTTTTACGCGCTAGTGCGAGAAGTGGCTCATTTTACGTTAGGTCCAAAACTTCGGAGGGCCATCTGTACTAAAAAACGTCGTACGAGACACGTGCAAAAAGAAAACTCTTAACTCGTGTCGATTTAAAACGCTTCCTTTGGTCGTGTTTTAAAACATCGCCACTCGTTTCGAATATCATGTTTGTGTCGTAATGTACTATTTTAACACAATCGGCTCAGCCGTTTTTGGATAACCCTACACTGAGAATGGCCCGACATGCTTTTGGCTGGTTTTTTATTTACCGTAATTTCAATTCATTACGTGACAAATATACAAAGCTTACTAAGGTTGACAATAAGATGCGATCATTCATATTGTCATTTTCCTGCTTTTCCTCATAACAAAGCACTTATCCATCTATCCATACAAATCTTCCGCGCATATATCAAATATATGGTTACATCGTACCATATCACGTTGTATTAAGGTGCAGAATTGTTGACATATTTTTGAAATAAGTTGGAAAATAGGTACTCAAGGTGTCGGATAGCTCGTGGTCGTAATGATGATCGATCTCCGTTTTTCCGATAAAAAGGAATGTAAAGGTACCCATGTTAATGATAAATAGGGGTCGACTGCAAGAAAATTGTGAATTACAATTTTTTTTGCTATATAAGGCCAGCCTTACACATCCGGAATCAGAATATGAATTAATAATCTTAATTCATATTATGAATTCATAACGCACGGATTTGCATAGGTACAATTTAGCTGCTGACCACACACCTTCTCATTTTTTCAGATTATGATTTTTTCATACTGCTCTGACAAAGTTGATCTGACATGCGTTATGAATTCAGAATGTGAAAAATTTCAGAACGCACGTCTTTCCATACAATATCGAGGACCAACACACACATTCTGATTTCAGATTATGAATACATAGACAAAACGTCGTTCTGTATGTCTAATTGTCTATGCTTAGGTTGTCAATGTCACGATCACGTATTTGTTTTCGCAAGACAACTGTCAAGTGTCAATCTGAAATCTGAATATTAATTACGAATTCTCACTCTGATTCCGGATGTGTGAGGCAAGAGAACAGAATAAGATTATGAATACTTACTCTAATTCCGGATGTATAAGGCCGGCCAATTTTTTAGATGTCCAAATTTGTCACAAGAAATTTGATGAAAGCTAAATTTTACACCATGAGTTTTGTGTTACGTTAAATTTCTTGTGACAACTTTGAAAAAAGGCGACAAATTCAAATTTTCTGTTTGGGATTATCAAAACGCACCTTCATTTATTGAATTAGACGTTTTCCTATTGACAAAGGTTGTTAAACAGTACACACTACACCGTGTTTTTATTGATTTCCGTTAAATTAAAGGGAAGCTTATTTAGGTCAAAAATAATCAATTTGTCTAAGAAACTAGTATCTTAACTCTTACTGTTATCGAGTTATTAAAAAAATAAGTTTAAAATGACTGAACAAGTGTATTGCAATCTTTATTACATCCTACTGTTACTTATTTTGACATGTTCTCTCACACTTACCATTTCATTTATTATGTATGAAAACGATTTTTTTTTTCGAATTCGACTAAAAGCAATATACCAGGTAGCTCCAATTAACGTACCAAGCAGCCTGTAAAAAAAAACACGGGCGGTGTTTCTACGCGATTTTGTTACGCGTTTTTTTTGTTCATTACCACCACCACTTTATTTACCGTTTTATAAAAGCAAACGAGACTATTATGCCAGAATAGCAGAAAAACATGCGTCTGCTACAAGATATTCGAAAATGACTCCACTATATATACGCAGTTCGTCCATAATTTGGGAATGGTAATGACTTGATTTGTTGCGACTGAATAATCGCATAGAATTACCCGGTGTATAATATAATTAGTATGACTAACTTTTGTAAAACAATTAAAGTTTACATTTACTTGCATTATTATACTTATTACCTCGGATCTAGCAGAACAGATATAAAGCTGAATACAGGGTGCATCCATCGATCAATCACTTAGACATGTGAATGGCGCGTTATCGGCGCCATAATGCATTGAATCCCCGGTCAGCAGGCAATGGATTCTCGCTGAGCGAATATGGGTGGGGTTTTCTGGTATACAGTTAAATAACACCGTCTTTGTTTTCAAATTCGTTGAATACACCGTGTTTTATTGATTTCCGTTAAATTGGACAGGTTACTTGGGACAGTAATAGAAGTTGCCTGGTATATTGGCTTTTGTTAATTTCGAAAAAAATTTTTTTTTTGTTTTTATACATAATAATTTTAATGGCAAGTGTGAGAGAACCTTAAGAATAAGATCTCAGGCGACTGACGGCTGCTGATTTCATATGTCAAATAAGTAACTATAGGATTGAATAAAGGTTGCAATACGCTTGTTCAGTCATTAAACTTATTTTTTTAATAACTCAATAACAGTAACAGTTAAGATACTAGTTTCTTAGAGAAAATGATTATTTTTGACCTAAATAAGCTTCCCTTTAATTTAACGGAAATCAATAAAAACACGGTGTAGGTATAACCGGGTCGATCAGCTGATCGACTTGGTATAGAGTAGCGATGTTTTTCCGAGTTCCGATATGAGTCCTAACCTAACTATACTAGTAATTTGAAAACATCCAGTATTTGTATGAAAATTCGAAAACTTCTTTTTGATGTTAGTTTTCCAAATCATTATTTATTATGCTGCTAGCGAGGGGTTTCTAATGATTTACCAAAAATAAATTGCCAAAATTTCAGATCCCAAAAAACGTTTCCCAAAATTTCATTTGCCAAATAAAGATTTGCCAATATTATTTTTCCCAAAAAAATGTTACGCAAACGTTTAATTTAGTTTAAGAATGTTAAGGCAATGAATCATTTACCAAGTAGTGTTTTGACCAATTTACGTTTAGTAAAATGTTTCAGTTGGCAAAACATATTTTACGCTAATAAAAATGAGGAAAATGATAATATTATGGAATATTCAAACGCCATCAGTAATTATCAGTTTTTTCGAATACTTGCTACGATTTACAAGCGTTCGAGAAACGGGGCTCTGGGACGGGGCTTTTATTTCTGCTCTAAGGGATAAAAGGTACCTAACGAACCTATCCAGGTTAGGGTGGGGGAACTACAACTTGTTCTCCTTTAATGCGGGGGGCTTCGCCCCCCGAGCCCCTTTGTGTGTGGCTTCGCCCCTCACGTCCCCCCTTTTTGGTTTTGCATAGATGAGGATGCGTAAACAATTAATTAAAAATACTTAAGTATTTTCTAGACAATGATTTTCACTCCACCCTAGCCTAGAAACCTAACCAATCCAAGTTTGTTTTACCCTGGTTTATTAAAATTTGTTGTTAAAATGCCTTTCTGAATGAAATTTCAGACATAATAATTGTAGGCGCAGTGAAAATTGACTGTTCGAGTAGCAGGGAAAACAATATTAATAACATTGAAAAACTCAAATTTTTGTCCTTATTTGTTTTGTCATAACAAGTAATTTGACTAAATGTTTATTACGTAATTTTTTTTGCCTTAATAAATCATTTAGCATATGACCAAATGCTCAAATGTTAATTTTCGTAGTAATATTCTGCTTAAAGAAAAGTTGACCAAATGAAAATATGCGTATTGTAAACTTACCAAAAATAGCATTGACAAATAAAACATTTGTTAAAATTTGTCTAGGTAATGAAATTTGACCAAATTCTTTTTGGGAAAACGGCAGGATCCCAATTTATACTAAATCTTTAAACTGACTTACATTTTTAAAAATTATTGAGTGAAGATTCTATTATCAATTATTTTTCTATGGCAAATGAGAATAATGAAAGATAACTAGTAAAAAGCGAATTTAAGTTGCAATTTCATTTAAAAGTAGTTACTAAATAACTGAAGGGTCTACGGAAAAAACATGTCCAGTGCTTAAAAAAATCAGGACAAATTCACACCTTATTCTGTTAAAAGTAAGGTGGTTTTTCCTTCTGTATTTGAATTGACTAAACATGTTCTTTCCGTGGACTCTTCAAGTATCGTTACATTGAAACTAGCGGACAAAGAAGTTTAATTTACTAGTGCAAGCAAAAGCTAAGTACTATGAAAAGGATATGAAAGAGATAGTTTTTATTCTATTCTTTTCTCTTCATTGTTCCCTTTTGCAAGAAACAAAGCGTAATTTTATTAGAGTTTTTATGCTTTAAAATACGCGGGTATTAGGGTAAATTTTCCAGAGAACTTTTCTGTTATACACAAATACATCATTATGCCTATTTTAGTCCACTGATGGACATGGTTCTGTCCTATTACTTGCATTAGGAGGTAATCGCCAAGCTCGTAAAACGGGTTGGCTATTGGTGATCGCAGTAAATAAATAAATAAATAATAAATATCTTGGGGACATCTTACACAGATCAACTTAGTCCCACGGGAAGCTCAATTAAGGCTTGTGATGTGGGTACCAAGCGACGATATATATAATAGATAGATACATAGTATAGATACTTAAACACATAGACAGTCATGACCAAGGAACAAATATTTATGATATTAAATATACAAATAATTTCCTCGCCGGGATTTGAACCCGGAACCTCCGGTTTGTAGGCAGGGTCACTACCAACTAGGCTACGTAGGCTGATAAGTATTGCCCGTCATTACTGTTCAAAAAGTTTTTTTCAGTGACACTTAAATAGATTAGTCGAATCTTACGACACCCACGGGAAGAGTTGGGGTGGTGAAAAATTCTTACTGACGTCACCACGAAGCCATTTCCATTATAGTACATTACTATAGAGGCCGGGACGAAAGGGGTTGCCGGCCGAAGCCATATATTTCTCAAACATGCAATGAAATAAACAACAATAACATCAACGTTTTTTATTTTTATTGTGGCAGAATGTTCTGATGCCTGTGCCACAAATTTATGTGGAATGGAATTAAAAAAGAGCACTTTGCCTGCCTATTTGTATAAAATTCCATTAACGATATCTTGTCCTAGTCGCACTTCATCGCACGTCATACTTTGTAGCCTATTATAAGGCAATTGCATGAAATATGATGCCGTGTGGTGACGGCAGTAAGAATACATTTGTCACCACCCCAACTCCTCCTGCGGGTGTCGTAAGAGTCGACTAAGGGATGGAAGTGTCACTGACCATTTTACAAGATTGATGATGGGCAGCAGCGTCATCATAGTGGACACGACGATTATGGGCATTTACCTCCTATAATGCGTCTATACGCATAGTTAATAGGAGAGGCCTACGCCCAGCAGTGGACTAACATAGGCTGATGATGATTACATTGCATGTTTCAGAAATTTATTTTTCCATAGTCTTTTCCATTTTTGTCTGTCTAGTGCCATTGTTCTTCAGTCTCTTCCTAATGCCTCTATTAGGTCTCTCTCCCATCTAGTTCTTCGTTTTACCGCTTTTCTTTTTGCAATCTTTGTTTTCCAATTGCTCAATGTTGATCAGCCTCCGTAGGCTTAATAGTGGTCCTGCCTATGAAGCTGAAGGTTCCGGGTTCAAATCCCGGCGAGGACATTACGTGTATATTTGTTTATCACAAATATTTGTTCCTTGGTCGAGATTGTGTATGTATTTAAGTATCTATTTGTGTCTATCTATTATATTATATCGTCGCCTGTTCCCCACGTCACAAACCTTAATTGAGCTTTCCGTGGGTCTAGGTCGATTTGTGTAAGATGTCACGAGATGTTTAGTTATTTATTTAATGTTACCATCCACCTCTGTTGTTATATATTTGACCTGCACGTGCCCAGTATTTTTTTGTGTCAGTGTGTGTTTTTTTGTCTCGTTTAATTTTGTTATAGGTACACATATTTGTTGTATCTCCATTTTCCTTTAACAACTTATATACAGGGTTACTTTTTCATCAGTACAATAAATCAACATAAGTCCAATTTACAGAATACTAGCATTTTTTTGTTACTACACCTTTAGAACAAAAAAACTGAAATACCAATATTTGAACTTATCCGTAAACCTAACAAGAAATTTGGACACATTACGCATTATCAATGTACATAACTAGCAAAACACACGAACTGGCAACTGTTTGTTTACAACGTCATCGCACACGGCATGGCGGTATCAACTTATGATTATGACTCGGCAAAAAAGTCTTATTTGATCCCAATTATCCTCCTTCATACTTGCACATGCACTGGCTTAGGATCGTCAAAAGAATTTTTCTGTATGTGAAGTTTGTCGAATGTTTTAAATTATGTCTGGGAAACGTGATAAAATTACTAAGTTGGACAGAAACTTTCTTCATTGAGGCGTATTTAAAAGTTTGAAATCAACTTTATGTACAATTATTGGAATCAAAAAAACATACCTAGATTAATGGAGTCCATTTCTCATACTTTATTCACAGGAATGTTTCCTTCGATATTTCCCAACACAAGTCTGTAGTTCTCACTTTTAGGTTTATCAAATGCACTTATTATTAGATTTTTTATGTCTTTGTAATTTTGGGCCTCTTCATACCCGCCGTTTCACCTCACCCCACAAAAAAAGTCACACGAGGTCAAATTTGTTGACCTGGCTGGCCATGGCTAACACTGGCATTTTCCAGGCGGGGCACACTTTCTTCAGCGCAGCTATAGCCGCTGAGCTGCCACTGTGTTTTCCCCACAGAGAAAATAACTACGAACCATTTCGTACGAGCAATTTCCGAATGAAGGTAGTACGATAGGGCGCGCGTGCACACACCGACGTCAACCGCGGGACTGACCGTGACCGTGACCTAGTCACCGATATTAGATAACTGCTATGTTGCCAACTCGTGCGCCGGCCGGCAGGTCGCTCACCCCTTTCCGCTGCCTATTAGTGAGCCCATTATTTTACATTTGCATGAAGGATAAATTAATAAAAAATGAAAAAAAAATATGTCAATTTTATTTGATAAATGTAATCTATTATTGATACCAATTACGTGGGAAAATTTATTGTACCGGTGAAAAAGTAATCCTTATTTCGAACAATTATTGTTAACGGACAAAAACCATTAAATTTGATTATTTCGTTTCTGTGATCACCAACCCGCTTGCACACTGTCCTATTGCATCCGTACGTACAGAAAATAAGAGAGGCATTTGTTCAGCACATGACGATGATGTTTTTGTTCCAGATAATGCCGAACACGCCGGTGGCACCTGGGTTCCAATGGGACAAGCTGTCACCCGCTGAGTTCCAGCAGCTTCAAGAACTTGCCTCTTGTAAGTATTGTACTGCGGATCTTTGATTGTGTCATACAACTAACGGCGCCTGGCCTGCTACCGCGAACTTCGTTGGAGTGACGGAGACAAATCCCCGAAATTCAAGAAATTTGCCTCTTGTAAGTATTGCGGATTTTTTTGACGTTGTTATACACGCCATTGGCACCTGGGCTCGAAAGGGACAAGCTGTCACCTGCCGAGTTCAGGAACTCGCGTCTAGTAATATATTGGATGCGGATCTATTGATTGTGTCATTACACACGTTAGTGTCACCCGGGCTCCGATGGACCAAATCGTCACCAGCACAGTGCAGAAACTCAAATTCAAATTCAAATTCAAAATGTTTATTCGTAAGAATACAGTAGGTACAGTTGGTCTTAGAATATAAAAATGATCATTGTATTCAGCATGCAAGCATGCATACAAATATAAATATAAAATAATCTAAATTATATATGTACAGTACTTAAATTAGAAGTCAAAATTATTATACAAATGGCAATATTAATGTCAATATAAATTAGTACAATGGCATCGGACCTTTATAATCTAAATACTCTTTGACACTATAAAAACATTTATCCAGTAACCATTTTGTTAACCTTCGTTTGAAAATTTTCCCCGGCAATATTTGAAATTCATTCGGCAAATTATTAAATATTGTTATACACATATTAAATACATTTCTTTTGTAAATATCTTTGTACACGCGAGGTTTGTGTAGAAGATTCACTTTATGTGTTCTTGCCTGTCTCTGCCAGACGTCACTTTGCTTAGGAAAGTATTCCGGGTGAGACTTGACAAAAACACATACTTCCCTAATGTACAAACATGGCAATGGCAGGACATTAAGTTTTCTAAATAAGGGCAGACAGGTGTCATCCGCTCCAGCATTACAAACTGCTCTTATACATAACTTTTGCACTTTAAAAACAATGTCAACATTAACAGAGTTGCCCCACAGAATTAAGCCATAAGATAGGACTGACGACACATAGCCATGGTAGGCTGTTAACGCAGCGTCTTCGGAAACATTTAATCGAAGTCTTTTTAATGCAAATACAAAACGATTCAATTTATGAGAAATCTGTTCAATTTGGTCTTTCCAATTAAGATTTTGGTCAATCATGATTCCAAGAAATTTAATTGAATTTGTTTCGTCTACTACCTTATTTTCATAATTAATTCTGATTGGCATTGGATTTGAATTATATGATTGAAATTGTATAAACTTAGTTTTAGATAAATTAATATGTAAATTATTCATTTTCATCCATTCTATAATGTCAGTCAATCCTTGGTTAATATTTATTTCAAATGTATCTTTCCTGTCACATTTTACCACCAGAGTTGTGTCGTCAGCAAACATTATACATCTCTGTGTTGTGGCCTTTGGCAAATCATTTACATAGAGAAGAAAAAGCAAAGGACCCAGTATACTTCCCTGCGGAACACCCATGTTACAAGCTCGAAGGTTCGATCTATATGTCCTTTTTAGCAACGTTTTACCTCGGTTATCTGAATCTAATGAAAGTTGCTTAATTTCTACACATTGCATTCTGTCAGCCAAGTAACTCTGCAGCCATTCCAGCACTTTTCCTCTTATCCCGTACACCTGAAGTTTATCTACAAGTTTGGCATGGTGAACGAAATCGAAAGCTCGTGACATGTCTAAGAAAATAGACACTACAGGAGTCTTTTGGTTTAAACTTTCTGCTACAGACTTAACAAGATCAAAGCATGCAAGTGTCGTAGAGCGACCATTTCGGAACCCGTATTGTTCAGAGCAAAGCACATTATGTTTGTTTAAGAAATTTAATAGTCTGTTATAAACAGTTTTTTCTAAAACTTTTGATAAAATCGGGACTAATGTTATAGGCCTATAGTTTTCTATGTTGAGTTTATCTCCTTTTTTGAATAAGGGTTTGACTATGCTGTATTTCAAATTTTCTGGAAAAATTCCGTCAGCGTATGACAAGTTTATGATATGTGTAAGTGGTTCAGCAATATTATGAGCACATAGTTTCAGTATTTTTGTTGTAATTTCATCATAGCCACTGGATCTGCTATTCTTTAATGACATAATGATATTGTAGACCTCACTTACATCTA
>JALPQI010012736.1:0-26984 GCA_025490895.1 Thaumatotibia leucotreta | reverse complement strand
TAGAGTTTCATGCTTTTGTTTTTTATACTGTATTTTAGAAACTGTTAAAGCTGCGTTAAATGTCTGTAAGAAAAAAACTTCCTCTTTCAACCTTTCGAAGCTCAGTCAAAACTGAACTCATGATGTGTAACAAATCAAATCAGACACTTCAACTGGAAGACGTCCCCTTAAGCTGCACTACACCCTTGCCAAAACAATGTAGTATTTTGTGAAAGTTGGTCTAGTCTAGGTCCTGCCAAGTTCGGCTATCACTAACTGTGGACTAAACAAGCCTTTATAAGACTGGGACCTAGATGAGCTGTCAGATGTACTAGACATATATACTCGTAGTTAATGTAACGGGACTTAGCCGGGTATGGTCGAAATGGTCGAATATTTCTTGGGTTTAGTACCGCTCATTAAATAAGAATATTTCTATTGAGGTCCATATGTAATACATCTAGTAATAGCTACATATATTGCCAAAAATTTGGTACATGAAGTGAAACAACATTAAATGGAAACGTAATGCCACAACGCACCTAAGAAATACATGTCGATTAATTGGTAATATTATTATTTATTATATTATATTTTAATCTATGGTCTCTCAACACACTAAGAACTTACTAAACCCAAGCAAAACTCGTAATCTCTGCATTTTGGTTACTTGGAGTAATTGGTTTTCAAACAATTTTCTGAACAGAATCTTTAATTTTGTCTCATTGCAATTATGAAATGATTGAATTTGAATTTAAACTAAGTACTTATAATAATATATATAGCGCACAATGATGAAATATAATACGTAAATTTAACCATTCAATTATATTGTTTTAGTCTCATTATTGATAGCAAAAACACTTTCACACTTTTGGTTTACCATGTGGGTTCATCATATAACAGAAAGGGGTGCTTTCGACCCCGCGTGAGTAAACACGAGGTCACCGGCGTCGGCAGTGTTAACTAAATTACGTGTCCACTCGGATTATATCCTGCCCGTCAGTTTTTGGTAATTATTTGTATAGTTTAGTTCACCTATAAAATATTTACACAATAAATTGATTAAAGTCTTATAAGCCTGTTATGCTAATAATACAGAGATAGGGATAGTTTTCTAATGGAAAAATTAGCTTCAGTGTTTATTTCAGGGATTTTCACTTTATGATTTGACTTGCACTTTAAAGCCTAATTATAGCCCTCTTTCGTCACTTCTGTCAATAATCATTGCATAACTTAAGAGGCCAGCAACACTGATGTGACAAAAGTTAGGCAGTTTGTATACCACCACAAACCGACTTTAGCGTAAAATAGTGTACCTACTTAACTCATAATGGATTAGACACAGTTTTATTCATACTTTAAATTAAGTAATGCCCTTTTCTTATTTCTGTTAGGGACAGACTAATGTCAGGATAGCCATACCGCCTCGACCCTTCAAACATCTGTGACCGCCAGCCAAGCTGATCGATCACAGCACCCGTCATAAATTCATAATTAAAACTATTAAATCATTATTACAACTTGTCAGACGAGAAAAAGTAAAACTGTTTTGAGTTTTAAATACGATGTAGGTGCATTAAAATTAAATTTGACTTTATTTGTTACATATAACTATTTATGCCTATCTGTCTATTTGATTTTAAATAAAGTATTACCCCCTTATTTATAAATGTCTGCTAACTTAGCAAGCCGTTATGTATTATTTGTCCCTTTCGATCTTGTATACATATTGATAAGACTGAAAGCGGCAAACAATATAATTAAGAGTCGTTATGGCGGAAATCATATAAAAAATTGAAATAAAGAACTACCGACATAGCAAGCCACATTCCAAAAACCATAATTGAAACATTTCTATAAAAACAGTATTTTATATAAATAAATTGTTCTTAATAATAAATATTATGTTTTGAACTGACCTAACAATGGATCATAAAAATTTCAATATGTTATATTTTACGGTTGTACGTATCGAATAAGATTAAATTTATTTATAGGCCTTTTTGAAACATAAACTTCTGTGTAACTTGAAATGCGTAAAACAACTTATCGGCACTGTCGCCACCTGATTTTATATTGAATTTTCATCGAGTTCAATTGAATCCAAATAAATATTTGAATATTTTTCTTAGGGTTAAATCCAGAATATGATGATAAAAAGTATGCGTTTTTTATTATGTAGCATTAGGAGGAAGGCAGGTTGTTGACATGTGTTTTAACAGTCGCTTTGGAAAGTCGCTTATTTCAAAATCTGCTTGAATCTTTTACAACATAGTTAAAAGTGTTTTTTACTTATCCATATCATAAAACAAAATAATGCTTGAGATAGAAAACTTTACCAGTGCTTTGTGTCTGTATTGTTTTTATTAAGTATTTGAAATAAAACTAAAAGCATATCACATTTTCGCTACACGATAAAACATGACCTAAGTTTAGAGGAATATAACTACACTAAAGTTAAAAACTCTAAACCCAGACGGTTTACGATATCACGATACACAACTCAGATACATTGAAATGGCAATCTTGTAAAACCCTACATAGATTAAACTCGCTACAAAATGTAGGTACAAATAGCTCAGCCTCCGTATTCAAATGTCCCCCAACTCTTCAAGTGCGGATTTAAAATTCAAATGCATCTCAGTGGCCGATACCGAAGCACGTGTTATCCTAACCCCAAACCCTTGGCTTCCCGAATCTGATAAGCTAACACAGTCACAGTAACTAGCAGTATGATCACCGCTTAAATGGTTGGCAGTTCTCGATTAAAACTCCTTCGTAAGGCACTGGCACTTAAACGGTAATTCTCAAATTTTAAAGACAAAGAGGTAATTCTCAAATTCAAATTACCGTGTTGACACTGAAAAAAGTGTGAACCGAAACGGTCGCCCAACTGCAGAATGAAGTCTAAAACAGGAGCGCTAAGTCAATGGTATTGAAGAAAATTACTAGAAGTTTGTTCGTTTCATGGGAATTGACTAGGAACTGTTTTTTTATTTATTTAAGGAAACCTTATTTCTAAAATAATGGTTTTAAGAATAAAACCGAAAATATGAGGAAAATAAAATTTGGACCTTACGCCACAGTGTATGCCATCTCACCATACCATAGTAGCAAAACAAAGTATCAAAACCCCTCATTTAAAGCACTGAGAGTCACTAAAGTAAGACAATGTTTTTTATGCATGTTTGCTTCATAAGGTGCTTTCCAGATATGATGTTTAAGATATTTAATACAATCAATGTAGTAGTAGTAAACGTTTATTTTCAGACCAATGATCCATATTATTTAGTAAAATGTATGTGCTCACTAAGAAGAAGTGTTAAAGGAAAACAATAGAAAGTAAAATAAATTAAACTAAAATTAAAATAAAATTAAAATAAAACAAAAACATTATTATAAAAGAAAAATATTATTTAAGGGCATGAAGCCCGATCCACCGCTTCAAGAACGGAATCATTTAAGGTACTTTTGGACGGACTACTGTTTTTACAGGCTACACTACAGAAAAGGACAGTCGCACCCTTACACTTATCGGACTGATTAATATTTCCATACATTAACCATTTAGGGTAATAGCTGCACCCTAAACTTGACCCTATGCTAAACGTCAAGGGTCCTTTTTGCCCCGTATCCTGTGGGCTGTAGAAAAAGATTCATCAGATGGTGGATATACAATTGTATATGTTCACGACTAATCTCAGATAGCCTGAGGCATTTGGTGACTGTTTAACAGTTTTATATGGTACAATGTGCAAAGGGTTGGATTTTTTTAAAGATTTGTTTAGAAAGCGCAACTTTAAAAAAGTTCTTTAGATTCTTTTGGAATGCTTACAGTTTTTTCTACTCTATAATTTTTAACTTTTTGCCAGAATGTAGGTAAGTAGGAGATAGCCCTTTCTGCCGCGTTTACCTCTTTCAGATACAGACTCTTTATGTAAAAAATATTTAAATTTTTTAACCCAAAAACTTATTACTATTTTGTCTTTGCTATAATTGATATACAAAATAAAATAAAATACTATACCCAAAAATACCATTCCAATTTCTAGCGGAATATAATTCTTCATATTTATATTTTTGTGTTGTGTTTGTGACACATCGTGTTTTATTAATATTATGCGCCCGCATGATTCGACACACATCTGTGCCTTACTCGTCCAATTCGACGCCCTTTTGGGGCGGTATTACACGAATGTCAAACCGATATTTGACAGTTTAGGACATCAACAAATTCGTGTCGCAAAACTGAGTTTTTTTTAGTACACTTGATGATCAAACGAACTTACCAAGTGAAGTTCGATCACAATTATGTGAGCAACTTCATTCGACGCGATTTAAGGTTTACATATTGTAGTAGCGCCCCCACGCATCAGTCTTTTATATTACATAGACTATCAGCCTATATCAGTCCACTGCTGGACATAGGCCTCTCCTATTACCTTATACTATGCGTATGGACGTATTATGAGATTTATGAGGAATAATAGGAGGTAAATGGGTCAAAATTCTTTTCGTTGTCTTGTTTCATACCACTCTGTCACGCTTTTAGTTGCTGTTTCGACTCAGTATATAAAAAAAATCAGTGCACCTGTATTTCTTTTTCACGCTAGATTTTAATCCATACATCATAAATTGAAACCAAAACATCATCTCATACAAAAATCACCGCCGCGTCACGTTTTTTAGGGACACAAAATAAGACAACGAAAAGAATTTTGACCCAAATATGCCGGAGGCATCATTTAGCTTACTATGGGATTAAGTCAAGTGGTGTAAAATTTTCGCATGAAACGACGAGAGAAAAGTTTTTCCTGTCATTAGTGCTACTTCCTCTGGATTCTCTTTTTGAGTACCATCGTAACAAACCTATGATATATTTTAATTTATTTTGTCTACAAATAATCCAATGCCTACTTAAGTCAAATTAGAAATGGACAATTCTGGAAATCGGAACTCATGTTTACCACCCACTGAAGTTACCGAACGATGTTGGTGTTACAGAATTATATAATACATAATGCATTTATAAGATTCAGATGACGATCTATTCAGTGGCGTTACATTGCATAAGAATTCTGAATATCTCCATCATAACAATTAAATGCGCTAATTCAAAATGGCACCGTGAAAAATTAATCCCAAAGACTCAATTTACGTCATTGTCTGTTTCAAAAGAGTCCAATACGTGTTTCGCATATTCGTGTAACGATTCTTGAACTTTAAATCAAATTATTAAGTGTTCTATTCCGATGGCGTGGCAGTTTGGAGATTGAAAGCAATCATCTCCCATTGTAGTACATTACTTGCAGAATTGAGAAACTTGTGAGGTATTGACGTGAATTTTAATGTAGTGTCCAATGACGCGTGAATATGAAGTTTGAGGCTTGTTCGAGTGGCCAGCGATGTATGTAATCTAATTGTGGTACAGGATATACAGTAGGCTGTTTTCAGATGTTCATAGAAATACAGTATGTTTTCATAAGTTTAAATGGAGAATACGGTGGCGTGAGATATCAAAAGAAACAAAAAGAAAAATCTAAGATACAATATTTAATTTCGATATTATCAAATTTATCATTACGCTGACAATATTATCGTTCAACAGAGAACAGGCATCCTACAGGGAACTTATTTACTCATAATTATTTTAGACTTAATCGCTTTTACTTAGGGTTGTTTATTTTCAATCTTCAGATAAAAATATCCGGTAGTTAAAACTATCACTATTAAAATGATAGTGATAGTTTTAACTACCGGAAATACCAAAGTATAATGAAAAAGTGGAAAGAAAGTAGGTATATCACTTAGATATTCGATGTAATGGGGTTGAAAAATAAGCCCTTAAATTCAGTATAACTATTTATCATTTTACTGTCGAACATGACATTCCCGTAGTCGAAAACGAATTGACGATCGATCTAGATTCGTGAATTACCGAAAGTTTAAATCAGAAAACTGTAGCCGTACGGTACGGCCCGTACCACGAGTGTGAAAGTAAAAGATACGTTAAGGTGTGGTTAAACTAAAAGAGCATTCGCTGTTCTAACCTCCCACTCTACGAAATTCGATCGGTACACAAAACGTGATTGGTTGATTTCTTAGAACGGGCGCTAGAACAGCGAATGCTCTTTTGGTTTAAACGCACCTTTAGGTTTCACTCGATACGTAAAGCATTCTATCGCGCCCTCACTGACATATTGGAGCGAGCGCGATGGCCTGCTTTACGTATCTAGTAAAACCTAACGTTACCGATACTTGCAAAGTCATGGTGCGGCTACTGTTCTTAATCTTCTGCTGTAGGTTTTCTCCGCTACCGTAAAAGGACGTGTGGTTTTGCGGTCCAGCGTAGTTGTGTTAGTTGTATGGCTTGTATGACTATGGGTTTTGCAAGATTGAAATGTCGGATGCATGCTCAGGTTAATAGAATTCCGTTGAAATTGGTTCCCGGGTTTATTTATTTCGTTGGCTAACAATATGTTGATGATACCGCAAAATGTGAAAGCCAGTGGTCAAATATGGGAGCTTGAAAAGAAAATTGAACCTTATGGTTTTGTATTTACAATTAATCATTTGTATTTTTATCTTTTATTATCATCCGTGTGTTGACGGCAGTATCTAAAATACATTTGGCGACAAAGTTTGTTCAACTCTCGTGCCTTGAGACCTTCGCAATGCTCAGGTCTCAAAACAACAACTTTGCCCCCTTGTATAATAAATAACTATTGTCACCAACCCAACTCTTTCCGCGGGTGTCGTAAGAGTAGATGGGATTGAAGTGTCACTGACCATTCATTGATAAATTGATGATAGACAGAGTCGGTACGCCACTGTCTAAAATTGATATTAATTTGAATACAGCTTATGCCATTTCAATTGTAGCCTTTTATCTAATTGTCTACAGTATGCGTTTAACACGTGCGCTGCGACTATCAACTAATTGCGCAATTATACTTGTACGGGGTTGCAGAGACCCCGTACAGCAGTTAGCGTGTTACCAACTCAAAAGCCTACCTACAACTACACTACACGGAGCATCCTTTTGTATCGGTATCTTACGGTAGAGCACTACAGCACTTGTCCAATAATCAACACTGACACTGGTGACCCTTATTTCAATGCATATACGGTGCATGACTGGTCAACGGTCTGACTATTCGAAGTCTAGCTATAGAACAACAAGGCAGTGTCCTGCTCGTACATAGCTCTTGCCAGATATCGGGGACATGCGATACAGGCTGGGAAGCGAGACTGCTGCCTAATAAGTCACAAGCGAATGCGATTCAGATTAGACTCTGGTGACTTATGATGGTCCCGTTTTATCAATTTATTGTGCTACGCGTCACTTTCGTATTTGTACACTTGTTAGAACGTGACGGCAACGACGACAAACGATTAGAAGCGGTACTATCATAGACCTACTGCTTGTCAGTTTTTGACAGACTCATCCACGTACACGCGCTAATTGCGGCGCGGCGAGCGTTTTTCCTGAGCATTGCCTGTGTTCCCAACTATAACCACGTGCGTTGCGCGTGTGAACTGCGCAATGAACGAATAAAACGCTTGCCGCGCCGCAAGTCCGCGCTGGCCAAGCCGTTATATATGGAACTGACACATTGCGATTCAGCTTAGGTTCTAAACTGAATCACATTAGTGGTAGCCCCCCAGAGATCTGCTGCGAACTTCGGGGATTTGTCTATGTCACTCTGATGACGCCTTCATTGGCGTGTCAGATAAATCCCCGAAACTCCGAAGATCGCGGTAGGCTAACGGTATTTTAATCGAAAATGATTAAGTAGTATACGAGTAGTCTCGCAAGTTTTCTGACAGTAAAGAAGGCAAATTTACAACTTATCGTGACAGGTTAATGTATTTTTTGCTGATAATGCATTTCTTTGGCAAGTAATACTCTCATGATTTAAATTGAAACAGCAGCCGTGATAGCTACAAGGGTCTAACTGGGTCTAACGGATAGTTCCTGAGTGAAGTGGTTTCATGACTATTTTCGATCCCAGAATACAAATAGGGTGGCCAGTATTACTAGGTTAGATATTAGCTTTGGTTTCTTCGAGAAAACGTACTTAACAATGTTTAGAACATTGCCGTCACATTATGTAACTTGTCAAAGTGTTTTCTTATTAGTGTTAATTTGAGTAAATATTAAATTCAAACAAAAATAAATTAATTTAGTCTACTGGCGACCTAAGGCTGGCTCGTTTCTAGGCCAAAGAATAGGCATAACTATTCAGCGTGTAAATTGTATAGCCAGCCTTATGGGCACCCTTTCGATCAGATCTGGGGGACTTAAGGTAGGTATTTTTAAGTATAATTTGAATAATAGTTTTTAAGTTTTGTTCTCTTTAGTATTGTAATTTTTTAAAAATTGATGAATATTAAATAACTACATATAAAAATAAAGGATATCCCATGGCTTGGACCAAACACCGGACCCTTGGGACGCGGCTGGCCGTCCGACACTTTTTCAAAATCGTGACTCGACCGCGCCGCCGGTCACGACCGGGTCCCGTTACACGCACCCTGCTCTCTCTAACGGACACATCCGCAAGTGGGAAGGAGATGAGTGTATTTTTGTCAGTTTGGTTGCCCTGAAGGATAGCCTCGGGCCGTTTTTTGATTGTTTTTGATGTGTGAAGGTAATGTTCCTCAGTTGCATCGGAGAGATGGCTCATCATAGGAACAAGGAAGTACGTATGATACAGAATTTTAAGATAGTATGATCATCATTTTATATCGTTGACGTAACATTCTAACAAGAATAAGAATGGTTTATTTGTTGCCAGAGCAGTATACAAGTAGAAGCAGTAAGAATTTGAACACCAAAAAGGATGTCAGATGCCACGATACTGGTTTTCAGGGCAACCGAGATAAGAATGAAAAACAAAAGTAACTAGAAGAATTGGTAAAACAATAATAAAAGCTGGTAATCGTGGAGTAAGTAAAGTACCTATGCAAATCCATAATGTTGCAACCAACTACAGAAAGGAATATTCGACTCGATTTTGTTTTGGTTGGAGACAGTAAACGCTACAATTTAATCTGTCAATATTATTATTAAAATTAAGGCATATAAAAACTTCATATAATCGTTAAAATTTCAAATCGGTGCACTGGTTCTTGCAAAGGTTATAAGGTAAACTATTCCCGATTAGGTACTGCTAGATACGAACTAAGTACCAATCGCTATGACAAATCTCAAAATTATATTGAAACTAAATTGCGTTCACTTCCAAGCGAATTAAATCTGCACTGACAATCGATTATCGCCAATTAATGTTACGAGTATGAATCGATAACATGACTTTTCGTTTATAACTCTTATACCAATACGTTAGGTTTTGTCTACTTTCGTCACCTAGGCTTCAGTATGCCTAAATATGCTGAATGATTGTCTAGTATATCGCTTTAAGGGGTCGAAAGACCCGGTACCGCAGTGAACGTGTTAATGTAACGTATTATACTCGCATTTCATTTAATTTGCACGTGACACCCACAGTAACCGCGACAAAAAAACGTCTATCATAGGCCTAAAGGGTTATGGTTGACTTTTTATCGTCCATCATGACATGCGTTATTCTCGTACTTACTTAAAAAGAACGTGACAGCCTTATTCGCAATGACAGGCGATAACAGCAGTATTGCAGTATCAATAGTATCATTCTATCGATAACGTCAATAAGGTCACTGATATTGGATTGGATTAAAATTATTACTTTCCGAATCACCTCGGCTACCGTTCAAACTAAGTTCTCACAGAGAAAGTTAGCTATCTATAAAACTACATTATTACTATTGCATATTCAACATGCCCTAAGGCCTAGCCAATCTACCTAGACCCCTCGATCCCTTGCCTCGTTGGATAGGATGAAGTAAGGGAAGGGTCACGCTGGTTTGGTTTTTAGTTGCGTCGCCGGTAACTACTTTTGAAGTCTGTTTAGTCCGTGCTTTAAGGTTTTTACATTGAAATATGTGGGAAAAGTCGACTTTCTTTTTATTTAGATGCGCTTCAATTTAAAAGGACAGGAATTGTCATTTTGTATTTCTACTAGAATGTAGAAGGATAATGTCTACGGTCCTAATGAAAAAGGGTGCAACTCTCTGAGGCTTGTGAAAAAGTATACGTTTAATACAAGTGCATAGGCATACACTTAGGCATATGTATCGTATAAATATATAATCGTCAATCCGCCAGTAGAATCCAATAAAAGTAAACAAACCTAAAAACTTGCGTTATTCGATAATCACGCACTTTTAGAACACAACCTTAGTTTTATGCCTCAAACCTTGAGTTCACATACATTTTTAGTTAAAATTATTAATTCTTATTAGTATTAACGTAAAAATATATTTGCGGACGTGTTTCACGATATGTGTCAAAGACGTCAAATGCTATGGAAACTCCGCCATATTTATTTACATTATGACTGACGATTGGTATAGGTTTTTAGGTAGGTGGGTACGTTTTCGAAAATGGCCGGCGGAATGGCGAGATACAACCTTTTTTCTCTAGAGCCAAAGATATCACACACATATAAGTTTGTCTGTTTTTATCACGCCATTGAACATTTTTTAATCTAGTGTTTAATATGATTTATAAAAATGCTATATTTTGAAATTAAATTAGGTACTATTTTGAAATTAAACTAAGTACCGAACCATCTTTTAATTTATTTTTTAACACGCACAGAACGTCCGGTCATTTCGATTAAGAGTAAAATTTGTTCTTAATCGAAATGACCTGACTGAATATTTAATATGCAAATTCAAATTTTCAAATTCAAATTCAAATTATTTATTCATGGTAAAAAAGTTAAGATAGATATATGCAATATAAAGCTACTATAATAGGTACTATAAAAATACTTCCCAGAGAATTTAGTATCACGAAATCAATTCATAGTCCTGCATTTTCATAGATCACATACAAGAAGTCCCGTCAAAGTGTCACAGATAATCCTAAACATGATACACGCTAAACATAAAAACCAGTATTTTCTGAGCCCTAACCGGACATAATTGTAAAAGCATCAAAGCTCAAGTTATAGTGGAACGTAACAGTTTTCAAATCGGCAAGTCTCAACTCTCAATCAACGTCAAAGTTGCGAACTTGCGAGACGATGTGGAGTGGTGTATTGATTTTTACTTCGATATGTGGTAGTTTTAAGACGAAAATTAAACAAATTTGTTTGTACGCTGAATGAAATTCAACCACAATAAGCATTTTCATCTTTGATAAGACGGTAGGCATCTAATAGGCATTAGAGCGGCGTTCCGGAGACGAGACGATAATTAGGTAAGTAAAAACGAATAGGTATATAAAAATACGAAGACTAATGGGTGAATATATTAAATATTGTTGCTATGTGCATTGTTATAACGAGAATTACATGAGATGAGACGTGACTTTTATAGAAAAAATGCACATTTTTATGTACATTGTAATTTTATGGAATGGGGTTCTCGTTTATATAACTATTATATATGATACCAACCGCGCAATATGATTCGCGGAATATGTTACAAAATCCGCAATTGGACTTATTTACAGTTCTCACCATAAAAGTTTTATAAACCCATATTACCTACAGCTCAAATGCTAATCGTTTTAAATACAAGCACTTTACGTGCATCTTGCATGTTTAACAAGCATCTAAAATTAAACCAAGTTTATATCTAATAAATTATGAAATATTTCATCTGCTTCTGCGTGTATGCGCCTAAATTAAAAATTATACTTACGTCATACGTCATAGTGTAACAAAGTCGTAAATTACTAGACTCTACTTACGCAAAGTTTAATGACCAATAGACCATATACTTTATGCGCTGTATGAAACTTTTGAGACATTCATGCAAAATAAAAATGCCTCTTAAACTACAAATAATGGCTCTTCTTAAATTCACTATCTATAAAAGGGAAACTTTTGAAGCAAAAGAAATGAAACAAAAAGAATTACGAATAAATTACGCGAGTGTATTAATAAATTAGTAATAAATTAATATTTACATTAAATAAATTAAGTTAAACGGTACATGCGTGTACCATCACATAATTCGATTATCACTGTTATTTTACAATTAATTTAAATATATCACAAATGAAAGGCAACACGGTTGGAAAACAATAAGTCGCGAGCTCCCAGCTTAGACCTAGACTGCCTAATTTAGGTCTACCCTACCTGTCAGGACGTCTAGACTATCTAAGTTCGGTCGACCTACTTAGGTTTGAAGCGCGAGAGTTATTATTTCCAAGTACAGTTTTCCTACGGTAACGTTCCACATCCTATTCTCAAGTGACGTTTTCCGACACCAGTCATGCTATTCTTCAAAACACGCTCCGCATTCCTATGAAAAACTCGCAGAATTCTGGCAGGATACATCATTGTGCACTACCGACATAACACCTGTAACAACTGCTTCGGTACTGCACAATGACTGTGTTTAGGCCCTGATCAGGTCCGCGAGGTTCCTAGACGAGGAAGTGTCAAAAATAGCACCCCAGATCCAAATTATCCAAAGCCCTCTCTGGACAACCGTCAGCGTCAACCCCCCAGATCTTTCTGGCTCTTCAAACCATCCCACGGTTTAAACGGGGAGGAGGTACTAGCACTAGCCTCGGCCATTCGAGGACTACTCGTGTAATTTGGTGGTAAACGAGAAGGTGTTGATAAAAAGCTGCCATAAGATAGCGAGGAGTTGACGCCGAGAGTCGAGTCCAAAGTTGAATAGTAACCAGAGGAAGCGGCGGACGGTGGCGGCGGCGCTGGTGGCTGCACTCTACTAGCCTCCGCATAAGCGTCTAAATGTGTCCTGACTAACACGAGCAGTTCTCCATAGTTGGTAACAGTAGCACCAGCGCCGGCCACCCTGTAAAGTAACAGCCGCGCTTCCCCAAAAAGACTATCCAAAATTTTACCTGTCGTGAAGAGGACGATGGCCTTCAGACAGGAGTACTCCGCCGAGTCGACGTGGAGCGCTTTCAGCTTCTCCACTTGCTCTTGGAAGATGCGGATGTGGTCCATGAAGGCGACCACGCGATCTGCCGCCATTGGTGACGCGTGGAGCCCCGCGGCCGCCAGTAGCGGGGCCACGTGGAGAGGCATGGAACACTGAGAGGCGTTTAGGACGAAGAGCTCGGACCAGACGAGCCGGAGTAACGCCACTTGATCAGTGACCTGGAGGTCTGGGAAGAAGGGAATGTTCCGCGCCCATTCGACGGCGGAGAAGAGCAGTCTCGCCGCTAGTTCGCAGATATTGTCTATGCCCATCACGTTGGTGGGCTGGACGCACTGGCCGTATCTCGAGGTGGGGTATGGTTCCGCCCGGAGTAACAGGGAGATGTAGGAAGAGAGGTAGGGGTGGCTGTTGAGGCCGCCGGCGGGGTCGCCGTTGGCCAGCGCGAACTGGCCAGGCAACGCGAGGCCAGAGGGCTGCGTTGGCGGCACTCGGCCTCTCTGCACAGCTGGAACAAGGAAATAGGCATATAAACATAAAATAGTGAAAACATCGAATAGACAATGAAATTACCTTTAGGTCAAGGCAAGATATTAAAGTACACTAAGTAAATGAAGGGGAGTTTGTAAAACTGTCAATGTCAATCTATCATCGATCGCTTTTAACACATAATTATACTACATTATAATCTCATTACCAGTTCTAATCTGACTGATAAAGGACGAGTTTCTTGTGAAATACAAATGTACAAGTCTCATATAAAAGGACTTCAAAATTTCACATTCCTCGAAAGCAATCAATGCTAAAACTCACCATTACGAAGGCAGGCAAAAGGCACAGTCTAATGAATTTACAGTCCCTTAAAAACTTAACTGCTCTGCAAGCCGCAATCGTCCCTATTAGCATATGAGCATCTTGATTGCCTGCGTCACTGTGTAATAACTCACTTTATGACCCTCGACAATAGGAACCAAAAACATTTCGCAACATCTCATCTTATGTAACGTCGAGTCTCCATTTACTGCTTTATTATAGCGATATAAAGATGAGAATGAAAAACGAGGAAGGATTTTGTAGAAGTTTCTGGAAAATATTATTTGGAAGGGGACGCAGTTAAATTACTAAGTCTAGAGGTTTTGGATTGAATTTACATGGATTCACGCGAGTTTTGTATAATTGAGTTGATGATAAAATTCAGTTTTATCGCCGACGAATATCTACATTTGTTATCTATTTTTAATTACATCATATTCCTCTTAAGATCTATCTGCAAATTTATTTGAATGTAATTCTCTTATAGCTTTTATTTAATAGCAATCATTTGTGACGGATGAGTTTTAGTTCGTGACGTGACTTTAGATCTTCAAAAAACTACGACGGCTGGTAACGGCTCGGTTATTCAGAAAATGCCTTTAAAAAATGAAATAGTTTTTAGGTTGAAGCGCAGTGTTTTTGTCTGCCTATAATTTAGTTAAATAGATACAAGTTACTTAAAAAATGTACCTAACGCGGAAATTTCATAAGTTACGAAAGATCTGTAGGCACCTAATCTTTTCAGGATCTCACATATATTAAGACATATACTTATTTGAATATTTTTGAGCGCACTAAATGTATGCCTTATTAGAGTTATTAAATAATTTCCTACCTGGTACACACTTAAAGATAAAATTATGTGGTGGACACATACTTTTATCTTTAAGTAACTAATTGCATCATAGTTGTTACGGAAACATTCTCATTAGAAACTTCTTATAAAATTTTCTTTTAGTATTTTGCATTTTTCGCTTTGTGTACCAATGTAAAGATACATTTGAAGAGAGATGTTTTATAATTAAATTGTGATAAGGAAGTCGGTATGCTAATTTCTCTTGACGTATTCTGACACAAATCAAGATCGTAATTTAAAAGAATTGATATGAAGTCCATTAAAAACAAAAGAGTCGTAATAGCCATAAGCTGTTGACACAAATAGAAACCAGAGGTAATAAAGGCAAAAGCGGTCAGCGGGGCACGATTTAAATCGCATTAATGGCAACCTGTGGCGGTCTAAGTAAACTAACTACATTTTTTGTATGTACATCAAGAAGTTATTCAACTAGGTACTCTTTGCCTTCTTAGCCAAATTGGCCCGACTAGAGAGTCTGAGTTGGAACTTTATTATGTACAATTGAACTGTTCTGCCATTATCACAAATATTTTGTTCCTTAGTGTTAGTTTTCTGTGAATTAAACCTATCCATTATTTTACATACCTATGTAATAATTCTTTCGTATTCAGTACCTACCCACAGCACATTTGTGTGGAGCTTAGGAGGTACAGTCAAAGACAAAATAAGGTGTACACAAAAATGTTCAAAAATATGTCCCAGTGCATTCTAATTCTGTGTAATAAGAACGTCGTAACATATTTATGAGCGGATTCTTTCGATACTTATTTTTGCACTTGACTGTACCTATGGAACTAAGTTGATCTGTGTGAAGACTATCCCATCGAAAAGTAAAATCCAAAATTGAAAAGTAAAAGTAGGTACTTCTACTTGACTGTAATTTGCTAAAATACGAGTGTTAATTGACGAAATAGGAATAGAAAATAAATACTTATAATTATCTTTGTCGAATATGGCACGATTAGCAATGTACAAGTAGCAGAACATTATCAAAATTGCGGGAATATACTCGAAAATTTCCGAAATCTTTCATGAGAATTTAAGAGTAAGTTCTCACTGAGAATGTTTCCATGAGAACTTATAAAAATGTGTTATAAATAATTATTTTAAATCGTGAATAAATGATAAATGAAAGACGTGCGCTCGCGTTGTATTCATTTAATGCACTGCTACCCTAACAATACAGGCGTGAATGCGAACTAACCTAACATCCCTCCACCATAAATTCTTAAAAGGTACATAATTACTTATAATTAACTTTGGGTATATCTCTCAGTCTAGCGTTACGAGCCCCCCCGCGGCTTTCGAGTATTGTATCTGTCGAGCCACCTGGCTCAGGTGTAGGTATCGCTGCGGCGAGTGGTTCGGTCGGTGCTGACGGAGCGAGGCCGTCATGCGGAGGGGGTGTCGCGGCCGGGGCGAGGCGCGCGGCTGGCGCTGGCGGCGGCACCGCCGGGGCATCGGGCGTGCTCGACGGCGTCATGGCCGGCGCTGTCGAAACTTGTAGTTCCGGCTCCGGCGACGTGTCCTGCACTGGGTCAGAAATGTCGGAGTCCGCTTCTACCCACTCCTCTTCCTCCTCTCCTCTTAAATCTTGTTCGGAAGGGAAAGACATCGTTGCCCAATCCGAAATGTTATCAGTGTCCTTATTCATGCCATTTTCATTTTTATTCGCAACTCCTTTATACATATATATTTGATTTTTATGTTTCTTTATCAGTCTGTCCATCTCTGGTAAATATATTTGGTATATGCTTCGCCCCAACTTATTTTTAATAACCCCTTTTGTCCATTTATTATTAAAGATTAACTTAACTAACACATGTTCACCAATCGTAAAATCTACATTCCGGTTACCTTTATAATATTTGGCCTGCAAAAACTGTTTCGATTTTACATTAGTTTGCAAATCAGTTGAGGGTGACGATGACATATTTAGCAATAGATCGAACCGGTTACGCAAGGGCCGGCCGAGCATTAGCTCTGCCGGTGACTTATCCGTTGTTGTGTGTTTGCTATTACGATACCTAAACAAAAATTCCTGTAATCGCTCGTTCACAATTTCTTTTATAGGTTTTCCCTCCATAAGTAACCCCTTAACGTGTTTTTTTAATAATTTGACATATATTTCCACTTGTCCGTTACTTGACGGCGAATACGTTGGAGAAGTTATGTGCGTTATGCCGTTTCTATTACAAAAATCGGTAAATAATCTGGACGTAAATGACGTCCCGTTGTCGGATACCAGTGTGTGCATTATACCAAATCGCGACATAACTTCTTCAAGCTTTGTAATTACTGTAGCACTCGAATAGTTACTGGTTAGAGGGAAACATTCTACCCATTTCGAATATGCGTCCACAATAACGAAAAACATAGTATTCTGAATGGGTCCAAAAAAATCTAAGTGAACTCTGTGCCATGGTTGGGTCGGGTACTTCCATACAGTGAGCGGAGCTCGCGGCGGAGTAGGTTTATTTTGAATGCAAACCTCGCAACTACCTACTCGTAATTCAATGTCGCGATCTATATTCGGCCACCAAAATCTGGAACGAGCCTCTGCCTTGGTCTTATTTATCCCTAGATGACTCCTATGTAGCTCCTCTAATATTTTTGATTGTAAAATTTTTGGAATAACAATTTTATGGCCTCGCATTAACAAATTGTTTTCTAAGGATAAATCGTACCTACAATAATAATAAGGTTTTAAGTCCAAACAGGTCATTTTCTTGGGCCAGCCCGTGGTTATAAAATGACTAACTTTACCTAAACACTGATCGCTTTTAGTCGCATTAATTAATTCATTTAAGGTAATAGGTAAGTTACCGTCAGTTACAAAATTAATATAAGTTGCCCGATCTAAAAGCATAGGCCCGCGCGCGTGCGTTCCCTGTGCCTGCACCTGAGGAATGGCCGATGACGTAACCGCCTTATCAGCTGTCGACTTGTTCACAGCTGATGCGCGACTTAAAAAATCTGCACAGTTATTTTCGCTCGTAACATATTCTATTTCATAATTATAACTGTTTAAAAATAACGCATATCGCTGTAATCGGTTCGCGGAGACTTCCGGCACCCCTTTGTGGGGGTGGAAAATGTACATTAAGGGTTTGTGGTCGGTACGGAGTATGAAGGGTACTTCCAACCCATACAGGTATTGATGGAAACGTCTTATGGCGAAAATGATAGCGGTAGCTTCTTTTTCCATTTGGCTATAGTTGCGTTCGGCACTATTTAATGACCTTGAGGCATAAGCGATAGGGCGCTCGACTCCCCCCTCCAGTTGACCTAGCACAGCACCTAACCCCCATGGGGACGCGTCCACACTAAGAATTAATTTTAAATTTGGGTTAAAATGTGCCAAAACTTTATTTGATACAAGTTCTTCTTTAATTTTAGTAAACGCGTTTTGGTGGACGTGAGTCCATACCCATTTCACTCCTTTTTGCAATAACTGATTTAAAGGACCTAAGATTGATGCTGCGTTAGGCACGAAAACACGATAGTAATTTACTAGTCCTAAGAATGACTTTAGTTCGTGAACATTTGTTGGGGCTTTCGTCGATACCATCGCCTGAATTTTATTTGGACATTTATGAATACCGTTTTTGTCTATAACGAACCCTAAGTATGTGACAGAGTCCTTGAACAGATGACACTTATCCCTGTTCAGTACTAACCCTGCATCTTGCAACCGACTAAAAACTTGGTTTAGCCTTGAGCAATGTTGTGATTTTGTATCTCCTGTTACCAAGACATCATCTAATAGGCAAAGTACTCCTTCGATACCCTGCAATAAACTTTCCATGGTCTTTTGGAATATTGCTGGGGCATTAGAAAGTCCAAAAACAAGGCGCGTAAATTTAAACAACCCTTTATGAGTATTAATAGTTGTTAGCAATTGTGAGTCATCATCCAAACACAGTTGTAGGTATGCTTGACTTAAGTCTAACTGAGAGAATTGTTGCCCACCGTGTAACTTGGCAAAAAGTTCCTCTGTCCTAGGTAAGGGATATTTTTCTATTTGCAATACTTTGTTTAAAGTTACTGAATAATCCGCACATAACCGAATTTCACCGGAATGCTTTAGAATAGGTACAATGGGACTCGCATATTCGGAATGGTCGACCGGTAGGAGTACTCCAGTTTCCACCAGCCTATCAATTTCTTTTTCTACTTTTGCCTTTAATGCGAACGGGACTGTACGAGCTCGAAAAAAAATCGGGTTACTGTCAGGTTTAAGGGACAATTTCACTTTAAATTTGTTTAAGCACCCTAACCGATCACTAAATAATTTAGGATATTTCTCTGTGTACATATTGATTTCTGTTTGCTTATCGCAAAAGTATATTTTCGATAATTGTAAGTTATTTAAAGAAATGAAGTCTCTCCCAAGCAATGGCGTCGTGGCACAGCCCCTCACAACATATATATCTATTTCATGACACTCATTTTCGTATTTTATCGATGTTCGCATAACTCCTACCGTATCTAAAACTCCTCCAGAATAACATATCAAACCGGTTTTTGGTGGAGTTAGGTGAACATCTTGAAAATATTTTTTATATAAATGTAATGGAAGGGTTGTGGCAGACGAACCACTGTCCACCATAAATTGAATTGGTTGCCCACACACATCAATGGACACAGTCATCTCTTCACCATGATAACTACGTATGTTATATACTGATTCAGAAAAAACAGACTGATTCTTACCGTCGTCATCGTTACTCTCATCGACAGACTGCAGCATATTTACGCGTTTCTTACGCTTACACATGCGTTTCAGGTGGCCCTTTACACCACAGGTTTTGCACTTGTAACCTTTGAACCGACACTTATCGACAGTATGATTATGGTACCCGCACACTTCACATTGCACACCACTGCTAGACGATGATCCTCTGGATACTTGGTAGACCTCGACCGATTCCGACAGATGATTACTGTTGCTAGGGGCGGCGGACTGGCGCGCGGCGGTCCTCGCGCTATGCAATGACACGGCGATTTCCAGCGCTCGCGCTAACGTGAGGGTATCCGCATCTTCTGTGAACAATCGGTCTCTCACGGGCCCGTTCTGCATGCCTAATACGAAGCGGTCACGTAGCATACTGTCCAGCCCGGAACCGAATTTGCAATCTGACGACAACTGACGAACTCTTGCTGCCCATTGTGTCAAATCCTCTTCTCCTCGTTGAGCGGCCCTATGAAAGTTGTGTCTCTCTGCAAAAAGGGACTTTTTAGGCAATAAATGCTTATCCACTTCTTTTAATATTTCTTCGTATGACAGCTCTTCTAGCGTCTTTGGTGAAGTTAGCTCGCGTACCAACTTATACGCGGCCTCGTTGAGTGCACTTAGCAACACGGCGCGACGACGATCGCCCTCTGGTTGATCTGTTTTTATTATTCCGTTTGCACTAAGCCAAATGCTTAATCTTTCTTTGAACACTTTCCAGTCGTTGCCCACTTCAAAAACAGGTAAATTTCCGATCGTCGAATTCATTATGCCTACTTATTTCGCGTGAATACGTAAAATAAATCCGGACGTCGCCACTGTGATAAATGAAAGACGTGCGCTCGCGTTGTATTCATTTAATGCACTGCTACCCTAACAATACAGGCGTGAATGCGAACTAACCTAACAGTAAACAATGCAGTAAATATAACTCATAAGGCATGTATCTAGTACGGTTTTGACTTGATTTAGATTATTTGTTAAATTGAGATTACCGAGAACATTCTCTATGCAAGTTTCGCAACGTATGAAACTTCTCCTGGGTATAATAGCGGCACGATAGACGGCTTATAATATTTTAATAAAGCTTATCCACAAATAGCGCATTGAGTACGAAACCCGCTGATGCTAAGTTTCTTCAATACAAAGTGTTACTTAATAGAGCAGACAAGTTACCAAAGACAATAAACCATAGTGTTTATTACCAAACTTTTATGAGCCCGATGAGTTCCCACAGTGATTGACGCACAAAGAAGATGGACAGACAGACTAATGCAGCGATGACGTTTGATTTTCATTGGGTTAATTAATATTAATTCTTGTTTTAATAAACTCTTTGGGTTTCACGATGGACTAAATCAAAAGCGAAACAATTTAACATCGACACCACAACATTGCAATATAAATTCTAGTTTTTTTATGCTTTTAATTGTAATATGGTATTATTTTGGATTATGACAGTTTTCATGCAAATTACGAATACAACCTGTTCAATTTAAGGACAGACACCACAATATTGCAATATAAATTCGATTTTTTTTTAGGTTTTTAATTGTAAAATGGTATTATTTTGGATTATGACAGTTTTCATGCAAACGACGAATACAACTGCTAATTTAGTAATGACTTGTTTGTGAGCAAATACCAGTCCATAGTATCATTTATCATTGATTTTAGTAGCTTGTCGCATACAAAATTATTCTAAATAGTTTTTTATTCTACAGTTGTACAATACGGAACGAATCGTCTCCAAAATGCCGAACGAATTCAAATCGAACGGTCCAAATTGTACAACGACAAAAATGCGCAGAGCGCTAAGAATCCGAAGCATTTTCTTGTGAATTCGTTTTTTGGCGGGAACCGTACACTATTACCAACTTACAAGATACATTCTCTTAATCCTTATTGCTTGGCGTTAAAGATTATTATAAGCTTAGTCGACTGCAGCTTTCATGTTGGCAGACCTGTCACCGGCTCGAATGCTCGCGCACGCGCTGTGATGTTCTTCTTTTTTTTTTCTCAGGGAAAATCGTAAGCAGGTTGTATTTATAAAGATTTAATAAAAAGGGGTCATTGTCATCGGCTAAGCTTATGGTAAAAGCTAGAGAAAAATGCACTATTCCTGCGTGACTAGAAGATATTATGTTTATTGGTGAAGTGATTGCAACTGATAATTCACAGTAACAGATAGGACTATGTACAAAGGCGAATTTGTTGCTAGTAAGGTTTCAATCTGACTTTTGGGGAGTTAGGGTAGGTGGGTAGGTATTGTAAATGTATCGGTATATATTATATAACATAATCACGTTAAGTGAGGTGTCGATGGCCAATGGGAGGGATTGACCCACATTACCTACGACACGGTATTAACACACACGGTGCGGTACAGCGTTTATTCATATTGTACATATTTCTTCACCATTGAGCTAAGGCGGGCTAAGCTTTAAGTTTTTACGTACAGAGAGCTGTACTAAGGAATGATGTAGTACTTTGCAAGTATCGGTGACGTTAGGTTTTACTTGAGATGTAAAGCAAGCCATCGCGCTCGCTCCAATATGTCAGTGGGAGCGCCAGCTATGCTATTCTCTTATTGACACATTCGACGCTGCGTTCGTCAACGAGCTCGATGTCGAGACAGCCTTGTCTAAAATCCTAGCTGTTTGATTTGACATTAGGAATCGAGGCTGTGAGCGAGGTTGTGGGCGAGTTCGTCGCTGTTTTTCGTTAGAGAATACGAAGTTTATACATTAAACGTCAAACTTTCGACGCAATGTAGTTCCAGCTCACGCCGCATTCGTCGTCGAGCACTAGTGTCGTTTAAAGTACATTAGTGAATACCATTTTTAGGCTCGACGCTGCCGCAGCACTGACACAGCGCTGACAGCAAGGCGGTTTCCTTAGTGAATAACACTGCAGAGCGCGATATAATGCATTGAGTAAAATCTAAATCTAAAGTAATACATTTCAACTATAAATATTATATTAGACTTTTCAACTATGTATTGGTATAGTCTATTTCAAATACAAAGGCCCGGTGACATTCGAAATTTTTGTCATTTAATTGGTCTACTACAAATTGGCACGTGTTGTACATCGATATATTATGCAAAAAAATATCACGCTACAAAAGGGTCTGGACAGGTATCTTTTGTTATTACTGATCCTATTGTTAACGCCTGATGATTTTGTGAAGTGGAATCGGGCCTTCGTATTTGAAATGGACTTTACGGCTATTGGCCGACTGACGCAAATGAAGCTATATCTTATAGCGAAACCAGAATCGAAAAATACAAAGTAGCTATTTTTTATGTACCCACATAATTTATGAACCATAATTATCACATATATCATTGGAACAATAAATAACATCGTTTTTATAAAAGCAATAAATCCACTGTGTCACGAACAACAAAACCAACTTTGGTGACAAATTTATAAGTAGCAAAACATTCCTTGCATAATATATTTATTCTTAAGAAAACCATTTACATGTATAATTGATTAAAATCATACAAATTGCCTCGGAATCCGAGTTTAATACAATAAACAACTCGTTAAGAGCACTGTACACTTTCCCATTGATTTGAATCGATTTTGAGCTATTGGGCGAGTTTTATCACAGTTTATTAAAAAAAAGTACATTAACTCTGCACATTTTGTAAAATTCCTACGCCTAATAAATAGCAATCTAAATAACAAATAACGGAACTTGTACGGTCGGCTCTAATAATATGTATACGATTTTGATCCTTATGCCTTTGACATACGTTCCGAAATGTATACATATTATTAGACGTGACTGTACCATTATCTGTATACCAAACTATACTCTGCCCAACAATCCCTGTCAGGAAAAATACACAGCAAATTCAAATTTTCTATGGGTAACAAAATCTTCGCACCTAATTTATTTTGATATTTTTACTGACACATTTTTTGGATTTTGTAAGTTTTGTAGTTTACTGGTTTCAGATTGTAGTAAAAATATTGCTAAAAAAACCAACCCAGGAAAGGACTGTTCCAGAATGCACACTGATTACTATGAAACACAGAAATATGTACCTGGTTGTTAACTGCCTTCATCATGTTCCAATTATAGTTTAATCGGCAATACTCTGTCTGCGAAAGTCCTGAATTTGAATCCAGCATTTGGGTGTATGAAAGCGACTATTTGTTCTGAGTTGTGACGGTTTCCATGTATCTGTATCTATGTGTATTATGAAACTAATTATATCGTGTCCATAGTAAATGTATAACGATAGTGTGAGTATGTACCCAGTTTTCCTTTGTTTGAGGCTTAGTTGATACAGAGACCTATGTATAATACACCATTCAATATTCATTTAAGTACCAATTTTTTTTTAACAGTTAATATACTGTTTGTGTATATAGTGTTAGTGTCCATATCTTTATAGATGATAATTAATGCAAATTAACATTAACAGAGGCTTCCATTCCGTAGAAGTCTTCCATTAGTGGCTATTTGCATAGGAGTACGTCTCATTTCGGATTTCTCTCGTAAGTCTATCTTTATTACACATTATTAAGGCTGTCCACGCACGAGCGATTTGGCTGCGGATGAAGATCGCGATTAGTCTGACGTAGTTGGTTTGGTAACCGTTGTATTATTTATATACCTAGAGTGTTGTACTAGCCGTAGCTAAATTGATAGTGACCCTGCCTACGGAACTAGAAGTTCTGGACCTGGCTAGGGCATTTTCATTTGTTTCTTTTGAAACTATCATGAATGTTTTCTATGTATCATTGCTTAGTACCCACATCAGAAGCCTTAATTAAGCTAACCGTGGTGCTATTTGTATAAGAAAGTCCCATGATATTAAATAATTTATTAATTATTATATAATTGAACTTGCAATAGCACTAGGACCTATTTTTTAATATAAAACATAACAACTCTACCATCGTTTTATTCGGGAATTTTAATCCCGTCGTTAGTTTGTAAGTGTAAGGGCTTATATAAGCGCATACCACGATGGATTAAATAAAATTAGCAATTTCTATTATAAATAAAAACAAATTTGGTAAACGCCATAACTAACATATGCGTCATGTAGTAAATAATGATTATAATATTCATAATTTATGCGAATATTTCTAACAGGGCGTAATACGAAAGATTAACATAAGTTTATACGTTTACGTCCAACCAAAATAAATAAATAATAGTAGGCGATCTTTTTTAATTTTGCATCCGTGTAGTTGCATTACTGTCTATTTACGGCTATTTATTTGTATACATTCTACATTAAAATACCATTTGGAAAATTACCCCCGACGTTTCGAGTACGGCATTGAACTGTGGTTCCGGAAAATGACATGTATCGCGCTATAATATCCCGTTTCGTTAAATTTTTTTCGAAATTCATTGATTTCGTAGAGTGGGGGATAGAATGAGCGAATGCTCGTTTGGTCTAAATGCACCTTTAGAAAACCTTTGAGCAACTAATGGCAGAGGACAATCACCGGATATTCCTCTTTATAAGAACATAATATAATTTTCTAAACTTCTCATGCTACGTTAGATCCGTCATACACAAGCTATTTAAAATCCAACTCTCGTACAACCTACTTATGCCGAATGCATCAAAATACGACATTTATAAAATGTACTGCGTATTTTTATTCGTGGCACGTACTAATTCTAATAATAAAGGCTTCAAGGAACTTTCAGTCATAAGAGCGTTGCAATAAGACATACTTTCAGCATTTCAGAATATAGTTTTAGTAAAGTTCTATTGCATTTTTACACGGGAATATAGACTTTAAAGTGAAATAATAAAGGATACGTGAAGTGAAGTAGGATAAGGGTACCTGAGCATTTCTAAAAAAAATGTACGCAGTTAGTTAAGTTAGCGCTAAATGCGCGAGTTATCGTTTTCCTATTTATTTACAAACTTTTTTACAAAATTCAACTATGTACAAATAAATGTACGTTATGTGTGTACGAAATGTGTGTTATGTAAATTGTTTATATATCATATAAACAATTTGTAACGAATTCGGGAACTGAAACTCGATCAGTCATCTATCGATTTAAATTTTGATCACTTTTTTAAGAACTGATCTATCCGTCCCTCTCGATTAGTAAAAGACGGGAAGTCTACATCACAGTCTGCTGGTGGTAGGACCTCATGCAGGGTCCGTCCGGATAGCTCTTTACCCGTTAACCTGCCGCTAAATAGCAGTGTTTGCACTGCTGTGTTTCGGTTTGGGGGTAAGATAGCCGGTGTAATTACTGGCATTTAAGTCCACATCAGGGTAGGCAGCGCATAGGCGATTTTTTGATCACTATGTCCATGGGCCTCAGTTCCTGCCTTCCATCAGGTGGGCTGAGAGCTCAGTTGTCTACCTTCGTCACATAAAAAAAAACGTAGTGTAACATGGTCGCGCGCAAGTCCTTGATAATGATTATGTGCAATTGTCAACATAAATCATACTCCGGTGATCTACATCGATTAGACACTAGATCGTTTCCAGCTAACCGCAAATGTAAACAAATTAATACCTCAGAAGACTAACAAGAATCATTCACAACAATTTAACATAGGTACACTTTATATACCTAAGCATACTAAAGAATAAAGTTTGTTTTGACTTATAAAATTTGGTGAAGGATTGTTTTCAATTTACGACCGGGACTTTAAGAGAACCTGGGTCGCGTTTTATAAAGTTACAATATACAATTTTGCTGTTTGCCTCTCTTTCTAGCCAATATGTGCGTGCGTTAGAAAGGCAAACAGGTAAATTGTAAAATGTAACTTTATAAAACGCGACCCTGTTTAGAAATGGTCTCACTGTTTACAATAAGGGTACTTATACAGATAATTTGTATAAAGATGCAAGCAAATTTGTTCTTATATACTTTTCCAAAGTATAACCCAATTAAACCTGAAGTTTTTTATTAAGTATTCATCAGTGGAAAGTAAATAAACTTCATTTTCACTTAGTAGGTATTCCAAATGAGAACAAGAAGTGTACCTAACGCAACCACGCAAACGTAAGAATGGTGGTAATTTCATAAAGAACGCCGAATTTTAATAATTTGTCCTAAAGACTTCTAAGTATATCACTGTTAATGACTGCATAATTGACATAGAAGTAAACAATATAATAGTTTTCCTATGAACTTGTAGTTATTTCGAGAAAAATGTTTTAAATATGACACGTGCCACCGCATAAATTATATTAATTGGTCTAAGCATAGATGCATAATTGGTCTGAGTAGTAAAGGTAAGTGCAAATAGCGCTAATGTCGATATGATATTAGAACAATAAGTAGGTATAAGAAGTTTTTTTTCCATTTTTTTTGTTAGGTTAAGTTAGCGTACCTACTTAAATAAGTAGTTAGATGTGTATAATATTATGTAGGTTAAGCAATAATGTTGTAATTTAAATTCTTTTATTGGAAAAATTTAATAGATTATAATTCGTACCCTTGGGGCAATAAAGCCACATGTGACTTTCCGCCCAAATCTCTTTTATTACGCGAAACTTATACAAATGATGTATTCTATCCAAAACAGAAATCCTTTTTTTTGTATCTTTATTAGTTCCTTAAATAAATCAAGTGTAAAGCGACGCATATGATCAGGATAACGTGCAACA
>JALPQI010012735.1:0-26513 GCA_025490895.1 Thaumatotibia leucotreta | reverse complement strand
AAATCTTTAAAGTTAATAAGCCTTAATAAAGTACGTAAATTAAAGTGTTATAAAAGGACTACTTAAGTTGGCAAAAATTACCTCCTGAAAATATCACCATGGGGAGTGGGGGGGTCCAAAACAGGCCCAAACCGTATGGCGTAATTAATGGAAAAGCCCTAAGAAGATATTTCCGAACTTTCCCGAGTGGCAATAGGGTTCCAAATGGTTGACTATAGGCTACCACGTTAGTCGTACCACGAGTTGGCAAGAAAATAAAACGCACAATGGTATCTTTTGATTGAAAAGTGCCAGAATTATAGATTACTTGTAAATTGATCGAGCAATTATGTACTTAAATGTAGTGCCGAACGAGCAAACGGCTTTCATACCCCATACTTCTATACCATCGGAAGCAACCGCATCCTTAGGGTGAAGACGCATATATCAGCATGCGTACGCATTTTCTCTTATGAAATTGGAAGTTACACAAAACGTGATTCGTTGATTTCGTAGAGTGGGGGATAGAATAGCGAATGCTCGTTTGGTCTGAATGCACCTTAAGCATGCGTACGCGTGCGGAAAGCTGGACGCGGTCCCATACTGAACTGACATTTTCTATAGACAAAATGCGTACGAATGCTGATAAATGTGTATTCATCCTTAAGCTTCAAATGCGCGTACGACGCCAACTTGCGAGTTTTATGACCCTTTAGGTGACTTGGGTTGGGGTTGACTTGAGCACACAATAGTTTTCTTTGTACCATGTTTAGCACGTAAAACTTTATGGTTTTTCGATCGGGATCTCGTTTCGTTTATAGTGACCATGTCTATAACAATTTGTTTACACATAAAAAGTGGGAAAGTATGTCCCTGGAATTTTAAACTTACTTCTACAAAACACAAGCATTATAAGCCTATAAATTTGTGGTCTGTAATGTAATTTACCTACCTACTCTACTGCAGTCTCAATGTCTGATAGACAGATTGGCAAAAACTTATCTTTGGATCTTACGTTTTTAAGTCACTTTCTACATGTACCATTAAATCAGACTTTATTACCCCCAAACAAGTCTCAAAACCTAATTTAGAACAAGAACACTCATAAAATACCATGTCCCCCCAAAAGCTGCAATTCAGAAAAAACCGCACGCAATACTAGTCAAATTTAAACGTCCTTTTATCCCCCACTTAATTAAGTCCCGACATAATTTAGGGGTAATATTAAAAGCCGGGAGAATTTCCCCGACGCGTAAATTACCGTTATACTCAAGGTCGAGTGTCTCCGTACCTTTACTCATACTTGGAAAAGGACTTAAGGTTCGTCGGATTGTAGCGTTTTACGTCATTAGGAGTTGCTATCCAAACTTTTAAGAAAGGGGGTATTATGAAAACTTTCTAAGAATATCGAAGTATTTTTAAGCTTACATCATTTCTGCGACCGTAATCGTAAATTTGTAAATACAACACGATCTCCGTAAACTGAAGTTTTCTTTACATATAACTTTTTCTCTTACAAATTTAATGGTGTGGGTTTTCTAGCACACTTTTGTTTTTGTGAACAATAGCGTTGATACGTTGTGTAATTCCTGAGAGAGTGGCGCGTGTAAGCCCCCGAGTGGGGGGAGGCCACCCCTCAAGGATGACCCATAAGGACGTTACCGTATCCTACCAAAAATATAACTATACTGTCTGAATGAGAGCGAAACTCATAAAACTTGGCAATCTGAGGATATTTCTTTATTGAATATAAAACATAAAATGACGCACCGTATATAGTATTCAGTTTCACGATGAGAAAAAGGAAAGGTGCGCCCAGGTCCAATTCAATGTTGACAAGTCGCAACACAGGTAAACTGTTTGAAGGCAAGGGCATATCGAAAACGTATTCGCTTTTGTGTCCACAATTAGGGTAAGGTACTATAGCGCTCAGGGGTAAGCTCAGTGTAAACGTGCAAAGAAACCTTTACTTGTTTGTCAATTTATGTCGCTAATCGCTATGTTCAGAAAATAGTGAGCGACATGAAAGCTTTCCTAATCCTTTGCAAAACAATAAGATCAGGTTGGGTATGTGAAACAGCTTGACAACTGAAACCCTTCATACATATTTCATTTAAAAATTCGGGTCGAAAGATAAACGTAGGTGTCTATTTCAATACTTCCAATTACCTACATGACGTGTGGCTTACCAAATGTTTGGTGTCACTGTAAGTTTTGTGGCCGCGGGATAAGACTTTCCGTCTTTTACTATGTTAACAAAATAGGATCGTAAGTCTGCCACCGCGAGCTACTGTTAGTTTAATCATGTGCAAACCCTACTTATCTGTAGCTCTATGAATATTTGGTAAGTGAACAGAAGATATAGCCAATCAGCAACGTCATACACTGCCATGACGCATTTTCGGTTTACATTGGGTTTGAGCTAAGCCGTTGGCAACGATATTGATTCAACCTTCATCTTTATGCAGTGCACTAATTCTACGAGTAATACAGGCATTGAACACACTTACTTATAAATTTGACCTTCTTTGGTTGCTTAGTCCTTGGTTTGCCCACTGGTTTCTTGACTGGTGCCGAGCGTCGGTGTGCTGTGAGGAAACAATTAAAATCCGTTAGGGGAGGCCTTCAGAGGCCTACCCGCCGCCCACGTCACTCTGAAGACAAAGCCCATTCGCAAATAAAATAAACCTTGTCTGTTCAAGCGTCACTTATTTCAAAATTTTGTACAATACCCCTCTATGCAGTGCAAATATTAAAACGCCTGAAACGTAAAACGTCGAAGACGCAATGCGCCAATTTGTGTTTCGGAGTAACAAAATCCTAGAGCAAGAGTAAAACAAAACAAAACCTTATTCGAGTCCTTGACCATTCCTCTTCATTAAGGCCTTCCGCGCAGGAAAATGTTCAAGGCAGTTTATTTCAATCAAGAAGAACCGCAAATATTCATTACGACAAGACCTAGACCTTAATGGGCAACTTCATATTTCAGCGAGCGACAATCGAAAAACGATTACGACTGGCATGGCCGATGTTTATTTAAAGACCCTCGGGCCCTAATGAATCGATTGTAACCGATGCTCGCGTGACTACCTGAAACGATAGAATGCTAGTATCGATTCGTTATTTTGATGCTGCCTCATGAAGGTTTTTGTCCGTGACCGCTGACGCATTGTGAAGGACTGAATCCTTTGTTGAACTAAATTGGTGAACAATGTGTGTATTGATCATCACGAAATGTATAAATAGGAACGCACCGTTGGAGTTAATCACGTCTGGCTACAGTTGACTCATCTAAGCCGTGGCATGGATTACTTCAACATGAGTAGGTACTCACGTCGTGTCGTTGTCTTGTTTGATAGTGCTTCGTAGATATCAAAGGCAAGATAATTTTGCGCAAAATAAATGTGCATAAAAATGATTATAGGACGCAACATGTGCATATTGTAGCTTAAATAACAATATTAGTTTTAGCAGCTACTCTGTTAATTTTGCAAAAAATTGTGAACCTGTATGCTTAGCACATGATTGGCGCGACAGTATCTCGCCGCGAGATACTGTCGCGAGTCTATCCGTCCCTCTTTTGTTAATATAGCTAGTGAAGGACGGGAGATCTATCTCGCGGCGACATACTGTCCCACCAATCATGTGCTAAGCCTGCAGAAGAGACAGGACACAGAGTAATAATTTATTTTACTTATTCGACTAAAGTGCGCTCTTGTGATTATGATAATTATAATAATGATAAGATATTAAACTATTTTAAATTCAGACAAGTTTAGCATAATGTAGGTACTTTCAGCATCTGCGCATATTGGAGTTACTTTTGCTGGTACAGGACGAGAATTTCTCGAGTGTCTCTTCACATAAATATGCGAATATGTCACGTAATATTTTCTTTTCGACCCTTATTGGTACTTGCAAAAACCCCATGAACGTCAGTCATAACACGCAACACCCCTGCGAAGTTACCGAACGTATGTGACTCCCAAAAATTGAGTAGGAAAATGTGGAAAATAAATCGTCGTTTAGGCAGTTTCGGGTTGGACTCGCGCTCGAATAGTTGCGAGGTAATAAGGCACGACGAAGACGTGACGCGAATGTTGGGGGGTCGGTAATCCTTCACGGTAAGCCAGGTTCACACCAGACGGCGTGGAGACGAGCTGTAGAGAATGTTAGTAGCGACATATAAAAAGACAATCCAGATACAAAAAATTGAAATTAATCAGAAAGGTAATGTGAAAACTGAAACGCTGCTGAAATTACGATTAGGATATTAGGAATCATTCACTAGAAGTTAAGGAAGTAGGAGAGTAAAAACAGGCAGGAGAGTAAAAAATAATTAATAAAAAGGCTGTATACTGCATTGATTACAAATTAACCTACTCGACCCTTCACACATCTTAAGGTATGAAGGATAAATAATCGATGGCGATTAAAAGGACACCCACTCAACATCTGAACATCACGGTAAGACATGGCGGCGATTTTTATCCGGGCCTCAAAAAGCAGCTTTGTAGACACAAGGTGACGGCATTAAGGGGTAGGTAATTAGGCGACGAGTCGTTGGAGAACGTGAGGAGAATATAGTTAGTTGGATAATCCTGACGATAAGCTCAAGTTGACACGAGAAACTATGGAGAAATTGGACTTTCTGGTGGGGATTATCCTTGATCACTTTATTATTTTACATCTAAAGAGAAACGATGAGAGATTGAGACGAATGTTGAAGACAGCAAATTAGAAGATGTATAAATAAATAAATCGACACGACAGCGAGAACGTGTGTGGAATGTTGAGGCTTTAGATAATCCAATGCAATAAGCTTGGGTTTACACGAGACACTGCAGAGACTGTAGAGATCGTTAGTGGTAGTATAAGACAGGGATTATATTGATTACTGCAATATCGGAACCTACATGGAGAAAGATTTATTAATGAAAATTAACTGCAAGAATATTAGAACTGAGAATAATGTGTAATTTTTCAACATAATTTAAATTGTACGGGTTTGCAGAGTGTCCACAATCATAAAATGATTCCATACGTGTTTTCGATCTGTGACACAAAAGCAGCCGTTATGATATCTCAAAGGTCCCATTTTATAGGACAGAGTAATGTAACAAGAAATTAAACAATAGAACAGATTAATGAAAATAATGAACATAACAAAGACTGTGTGTGTGTGTTTTCTTATTAGCTGATGCAGCAGGTTGCATGAATTTGCCCAAAGATAATAAAACAAACCAGCCAAACGAAATGTAGCGAGATTAAGTTTAACTAGTTCGCAACACCGCAGTGAACATGAACATGCACACTGCAGATAAACCAATCCCAACAGGACTGAACAAGTTTCATGAAATGTTTATTCTATTCACCCTTAGCCATAAATTAAAAGCTAAAAACATCACCCCACACGTAATTACAATATTAAAGAGCGCAAAAACTTTGCAGTTATCGAACGTAAAATGAGTTACAGGACATAAAAGAGGATTATGGAATGTTTATCACTTAATATAAGCCACGTTAAAACGGGATAAGTAGATCAAAAGCTAAATCAAAAACCTACCAGCAATTAAAACATTAAAGAGAGCAAAAAACCTTGTGTAAATCGAATATAAATGTTTGAAATGGCAGTTACGACTGAAAGGCAGACCCCTCGGCGCCGCACGATACGACATGTAAACTGATAAAATATTTAGAGCGGCTTTAAACTCGCGAGGGGGAGGGAAATGGTGAATTTACAGCCGTTGGGAATACGTACAAACGCAACCACGAAAGTTTCCGGAGGAAACGCATGGCAAATTTGAATTTGGACTGGACAATTTTGAAACCAGTGTGAATTTTGGGGACTGTTTTAGTAGTCTTTGAATTTATCAACTTTTAACGGTTAGACTAGTTTTTTCCAATGTTCAAAAATATGTGCCATGCACTCTAATTCTGTGTAATAAGAACTTAAGAACGTCGTAACATATTTATGAGCGGATTATTTCGATACTAGTTTATATTTGCACTTGACTGTAATAAAACGCATTTTCATAAACTTTTGAGGTCTTAAGTTAATTATTTATGCGGAGATTCGAAAGTAGACTAAGATACTTACTAGGAAATTTATAAGCATACTGTTGTTTCTTGTTTCAGAATTTGCCGTTTTAAAGCATTGGTATAGTGAAGATTCTCTTTATCTATGAACTTTTGACACTCTTTGATATTAAGCAAATTAGTGTGCATTGTACTGAAAGAATCGCTACTCTTCTCTTTCTACCTAGGGTTATCCTGGTTTTTGCCAGGGAGCGCTTTCCTACACACGGAAATCTTCAATTTTGCTCAATCCTGGCTATCTTTTACTAATCATAATTTCGATTAAAGAACTTGCTATGAAAAACAACTGTAAAACGAAGTTTTCTAACAAGATAATGGAATCATGAAGTGCAGCAAGCAACTTAATTATTCGGCACAAGTTCCACGAGAAATGAAGTACCATGTGTTAAAAATGTATCTTAGTACCTGGCAACAAGCCGATAATATTAAGAGTCTGCCTTTTATATTCCCAGTTCGCAACCGCTGACAAACGGACAAGTGTAGAAAGAATGGACACGTTGGAAGCCGTTCTCATTAGTGAGATGGAACGCGGTTGAAGTTTAAATTAAAAGTGCGGCGGTCGCTACGTGCCTCGCAGATGTAATGGCGTCGGCATGCTTAGTCTCGTCAAGTTGATTGATGTGTGAAATATGTCATCAAAAGGGGGATGAAAAATAAACGAGGCGTTGGACAGAGAAAGTGATTATGATTTCGGTAGAATCATCAAGCACGAACGTCGTCTTAACGCCTTCCACATGCGCTGCATCCGAAACATTTTGGGCATACACTGGAAAGACAAGGTTACGAACGAGAGGGTGCTTGAGATTGCTCAGCTGCCCAGCCTCTTTGCGTTGCTGAAGCAGAGACGCTTACGCTGGCTGGGGCATGTGTATCGTATGCAACCTTCTCGTTTGCCGCGACGTGTCATGCTTGGTGCCACAGCTGATGCCAAGAGAAATATTGGTCGGCCAATGCTACGACATAAAGATTGTGCCAAGCGAGATATGCACGCATTCAACATCTCGGTCCACAAATGGGAAGAGCTTGCCGAGGACAGAGATAAGTGGCGCAAACTGGTATTAGGCGGGGGTAAACTCAATGACGATGTTTTGTTTAAGATACTCGCTAGTAAGCGCGCCAAGCGTCATCAGCGCGGCACCAGTTCGCCACAGGCCCACTACATCTGTCAGAGTTGTTATGTAGTCGTGTTTGTCGCTCCCGTATTGGCCTACACAGCCATGAGAAACGCTGTCTCCCCTCCTAACACTGCTTGTATAATAGACTTTCAAGGCCAAATGATGAGAATCATCTTCATCATCATCAGCCTATGATAGTCCACTGCTGGACGTAGGCCTCTCCTATTAACTATGCGTATAAACGCATTAGGAGGTAAATGCCCATAATCGCCAAGCGGATTGGCGATCGCAGTAATGTGTCCACTATGATGACGCTGCTGCTCATCATCAAGCTTTTATCAAATAATGGTCAGTGACACTTCAATCCCTTAGAGTCGACCGTACGACACCCGCAGGAGGAGTTGGGGTGGTGACAAATGAATTCTTACTGCCGTCACCACACGGTAGAATCATCTCAGGAGTATTGCATGTAAACGCGGATTTTATATATCACGACTCAGATAAGACAACCCCTAAAATAGACTAGCAACAAATGAGAAAGAGAGAAAACTGTAATCCGAATATATTTATTTTTAAGCTTGCAGGTTTGCTGTTTGAGCACAAAAATTACAGCGATACGGGGCGAAACACGCAATCTTAGAACCTGCAATGCATCACTATCAACTTTTTCACATGTTTTGTGTGTTTATTTACGGTTAACAGAATCAAGTCAGTAACGTTTTTACCCATGGTAAAACATGTGAATTTCCAGGACTTTGAAAACCTTGTTATAAAATTAAATACTAATCTCAAGTTAATTATTGTACAACAAACCGCACCTCCAGTCGGGTTTATTTTAATCCGATTACAAATTTTAGACTGAAGACAATAGATTAAAATCCCAGGTTAAATAACATTTACATTGCCACCCTATAAGAGCAATGAAAACCGAGCGGCGGAATTTAAATGGAATGTCCCAATGATTCTCCTGTTGCTCTCCGCGGATCAAAAGGGTCCTAAACTTGTTGAGTTAATTAAACTTGACTGTTAATCGCACCCTAAACAATTATGTAATCGCTATCCCCTATGCCTCTTCACAAATTGCCCGTTGACATACCCTCGGCACTTGACGAGCGTTTGATGACATCACATCTGAATAATGTGCGGTGGAGTTTTGGGAATGTAATGAATACATTTCGAGGTTTTGATTATAGGGGGAGTGATAAAGAATTTTGTGCATAAAGCTTGATTTGCAGTTGTTGACACAAAATTAGTAGACTAATATGTTAACGTACGGTACGATTGTCTGGGAAGTACGCGACGCGAGAGATGAACAGACACAAAGATGATAAGAACTCGATAGAATATAATAAAACCTTGATAAAGGTCGCGACATAATAAAAAGTATATTAATCACGATAGTCGCGATAATCAGTAACAATATAGATATAATTTATATTTTGACAGCCTGAAGACAACTATTGGTTTCTGATTTGGGACAAGTTATCAAGTAGTATGGTACCTACCAGTTTACATCGGCATTGCCTTGCGTGCCAAAGCACGATCAGCTTACATTATGTAAACCCTCATGAAACCATCAAAAGAAAATAAAATTTCATGACGTCGGATTCAATTTCAAAGGCCCTAATAAAACAGAAGTCGAATCAGCCGTAAATTTTCCAGTAGAACCAGATGAATTTTATTTGAGTTGTTTGTCGCTTTCATCATTAATAATTCAAGAAAAAATATGGATCCATTTAAAAGCATATCCACAAAATCGTTGCAGAGTGTAGTGGTGCTCCGTCCGTACAAAATGGTGGACGATATAAGGTTTATGTTAAATCAATATAGGTCTAGCTCTAGACTCCAGCCACTCAGCGCAACCTACACGAACGAACATTCGTTGATGATAAAATGGAGGAATCTGAAATAGAATAAAAAGTGTAGATTCCTCTAATAGTGCCATTGAGTGAAAATCGTTAAATGGTAATCCAACCACGGTAGTAACAAAATACGCAACATTAGTTTAAAACAAAAGCAGTGACGCAACATGAGACACCTAATAAAATAACGGCGGTGTTGAGTTTCAACGGGGAAGTTAGCAAAACTTTGCTGTTTCCATCAAAAGTTCTTACGTAAGGCCAACAGCTTATGATAGGAGTTTGCCACTCAGGCCAAATTAATTGGTCTTGATTTCACTGGGTGGTGAGCACAACCCTAAGGTAACCCTAGGGCTAGCCCGCTCCGATGGGTACTAGGTTATCCCCCTTCCCTTTCTGGAGGGTGAATAATGCCGGTAGACCACGTGCTCGGTGTCAAATTGGATTTGAATAACCGGTACCGGCGCCCCCACCCCTTGCCGGCCGGCGTTTTTTGACGTAAAAGCTGTAGACTGAATGAAGGTTTTATAAAAAGAAATCTAGTGTGATATCGAATCGGGTCAAAAAAAGGCTTATAGAAACTATAAAGAAATATACGAGCCACAAGTTTTTTAAATGTTAGTTCAGCGCCCAAGACTGGGTCTTGCGATTCCGGAATTTTTTGTATGGGCAATATCGGAATTTCGATATTGTCCCAAGACGAACGCATGTACCAGTCGATGGTATTATTCAGATAATTAATCAGACCTTAAATACCCATCTACATGTAATAAAATATCGCTTTTTCTAATATTTTAACAGTGATCAATGATGATGAATAGATATCCAGCATTACAGAACAACAACTATCGTAGCTCAACAACGAAACGTCCACAACTCCACTGAGAAGGAAATTACAACTAACGAGCTTATCTTATCTAAAAGGCAGTCAACAAATGGGCTTTAGTCTCCGTTGTGACAGCGGGCGGCGTTGCCGGCACCGAATAACATGACCGGCGTCCAGCGGCGGACTCCCAACCTGCAGGCAGGACCGGTGCTCTGCACGAGTGGCAGAAGCACTGCAGCACCGAGTCCCGAACGAGTCCTATCAGCATGGCGAAGGATTCAAATTGACTATCTAACGGAACAGAGTCGCAGCGGGGGCGGACTGCGCGACTCTCGCCCGGAAACTGAGCCGCGCCGGGGGGTGTCGGTCGATAGCCGCGCCCCGCGTCCCGCCGCCCGCCCTGCGGACCCACCCGCCACCCCATGGGCCGCCCTAACCTAACTTGATAACCCGCACAAGAAAATAAGCCTACCAAATGGAAAAATAATGTCACCCGCGACATCTATTACGTTACGCGTTCCCTTGAAACGATGGTGAGACGGACCAACCCTTGCACCTTTTTCTTTTATGGTTATGGAAGTATTAATGTAAACTCTAGCAAACACCCTAAGGTGATGCTTTCATCGGCGCAGGTGGGGGTTGAAGTACCATGAAAAGCTAATGCGTTTCAGTTTGCAGACAGCAAACTCGATTCGCGGCCGGGAGGCCTAAGGTCGGGGAAGACAAAACTAATTTAAGAGCCGCCCAGACTCGTGCGGGTCTCGACGGGCTCCTCGCTCATAAAAACAGCTAGTGGGGGGGAGGCCGGAGGGGGCACCATGCGGAGGTTCCGCCGCCGTCTCGGCGCCGCCGCCCGCAGCCAATTAACGGCCAGCAAGCCACGCTGAATTTGTTTCGCCACTCGAATTGCTTCCGATTGATTTCCGGTGCTCGAAATCATTCATCAATGAATTCACTAACACCCACTTAGTTATCGGCAGCGCTTAAAATTGTCGCTTCAATTAACTGCCGAGCAGTGATTTAGGTTCCCATTGGAGCAATAAATTCCTGATGTTTATTTTTTTCTCCTTATTCTGAAATAGGTGAAGATGTAGGGACTGCAGTGGTGGTATAACCTCGTGCACCGGTAACACGGCCGTGGTGCGGCGGATCGATCCGGCCAACAACCCCAAGACCGCGTCCCCCTGCGGTAATAACTGGAAATTCCAGCACCGAGCTACATAGACGTTGCATACACGTTGCCACGGGAATACCGCTCCTGGCGTCCGCCTGACTGACTGCCCATGGCGATCGCTGCCAACACCTAATTGTTACGTTCATTAAAATAATTAAAAAGTTTCACAAATATCTATCAGTGCAGCCGGGCGCGCGCGAGAAAACAGAATGTATCAGTGTCATTTCATAGATAGCCAAAGTTAATATTGAAGATTCCTAAAGTTGGATAGCACTCCATCAAAAACGTATAAAACGTAAAGCATGTCAACCCCTAGAATGCAGTGGGAAGATTATATCACGGCGGTGATAAATTAGTTTCCTCAATAAAACTTTGTCTGTGATACCCGGGGGATATGGTGACTAACACAGAACAAATCAGAAAAGCTAAAGGAAGTAAGTAAGATTTTCTATGATAACAATGATGCTACTATGTTTAAATACAAAATCTAACTTCCTGTACCTTTTCTGATTTGAGTCTGATTTTTACTGACTACATTATACAATATAAACATATTTACTAACATTGATACACAACAGCTTTGCAAATACTTATTTGCAAATTGTAAATAAATCCACAAATCAGGTGCAAGAGAGGAAATTAATTCTTCTTATAGCAAATCGGTTGAAAATAAACACCCTGTGCGGTGGACTATGATTATTAATGTTATTATGTCGCCAATTCAAATGAAAATCAAATGGCGCCCAACGTGGGACCGACGTTAATAATTCCATCTCAACCTATTATTATACTAGCGGTGCATAATGTATAGCTTTCCTCCTTCAAAGAGCGGCAACAAGTTGAGTCACGTGCCGGCTGGATTTGGCTAAGAATATAATTTGGAGGCGGCGGCGCGCGTCCGCCTGCGACTCTACCCGTATCGATTTTGCTTCGTTTTAGGCTTTGTTTAAACATCGCATCAGGCTTTATGGTACGAAACATAGCCTACATTAATATCATACGGTATTTTTCAGACTGCCTATTATGAAAACAAATATAATGATTACTTCTGCTCTAGGATTACTTTTAAAGATGACAGTCCAATATGTGTACAAAAAGCAAAGCACGAAAGTACGTGAGTTAAATAACTTGAACAACATATTGTGTACTGCGGAACGAGATACTTTCAAGAATATTAAGTATGAAACATGGCGTGGCATGCTTATGGAGATGATGATAAAGAAATTTGATATGTATTGAAAAAGTGTGGTATGCTACACATATTTTACGAGAAAGTCAACGAACGGTATTACGACTTTACAAAAAAAATCACAATTTACCAATTAATATGTTTTTGCACCTGATTACGTATTATTTTCTCCTTGTGATGAAGATCACGTTCGTTCATAAGTAATCAGAGTTTGAAAGGCATGTCATTAATCCCACAATGTCGTAACAGATGTGCTTACCATAGAAAAAATCAACTACGAAAGACTCTGGTTGTCACGGGATTCGAACCCGCTGCCTCTGGATTGCCGGGCCAACGTGCTCCCAATTACACCAGACGACCTTCCGTCGATCACAGCGAATTTTTCCAATGGTATTGTGAATCTAATCACTAGCGACATCTGTACGTAATGTTTCGAAGGTACTACAACCTTAGCCACACTCCTAAGACGTATGCATCACATAATCGTCTGCAAACTCGGCAACTCTACGCTGCGTTGAATTTGCTAGAGAGGGCGCTGTAATCAATACAAGATTAGAAAACATCAATTTATTTTTATAATTAAACAAATTGATATTGAAGTTACTTTTTTACAATGCGGATAATCCCACAATGTCATTAATATTGACGAAGGACTTAAGATCATTTGGTATTAATACATCTTTGATGTCATATTTCAAAATTAAGATCACGTAAAGCTGATAAGTTGATGTATAAAATTTGACAGTGTCAGCACAATGACATTACAGAATTTTATATATTACTTATAATATTGCATTGGGAGATATCGAATCCCACCAAACCGATGCAGCATATGGCACTAACTACCTAAACAATAATTTCGCACTTGGATCGTTAAACTTTTGCAAAGCTCTGTAATTTATTGTACATCGATGAAATAAATCATTTAGCCGAGACGTTTTGTGATTCAAATGAAGTCTTTAATGAGCCGGTTAATAGCGACAGCAAATTCTCCATTCTCTTGGTGGTAGATAGTAGGGTGATCGCTTATCTCATCAATATTAAAATGAAATCTATACTTAGGGGTATCGGCCCCGAAGGTTCTGCGGAACATCAATTCGTTGTGACTTTCAATATCAAGTGGGGTCGGTTCTGAAGGGTGATATTTGTATTATAATGACGCTCGAGTTGTATTGCCGACATCTTTATTGAGGTTGTTTGTTTTGCCTTATTGGATTTATTTCAATCGTAAAGGGGTCTCAATCCTAATAAGATTTCACAACATCAGTCACGTTTATGTCAAATATTGTATACAAAACAAATATTAGAAAGATAAGCGACATTTTATTAAAATTTATGTTTCAATTCAATATGTTTGTAGTTGTAAACGAAAAGGAGAGTATGAATATGACATGTAACTTTTACTTAACCATCTTAACTATCCAAAATAGAAATTGATTCAGCGCACAAAATACTTAAATCTCGGATATGGTATCAAACTATCAAACCAAAAAAAATCATGACAATTTCTTCATATTACAGTCATCTGTAATGTACACCTGTTTTAAGAGGTTCTAGTATTTTGATAGGCACTCAAGACAGATGGATTAGCATTAAATCTCTGCGTGATAGTCTGTTTTTTAAACGTGTAGTAAAAGGGGCTTAGTGTGACGCCATAAAAGGGTCGAGACACGAACACGAGCGCCGTTTGCGGAGCCCGTTTTGTAGTGTAGACGCAACGGGTCTATCAAGGACACTGCGCCATTCAAAACTATACATATCAGCCACAGCGGGTGTCAAGTTCATCCCTAGTCTGATCTGCGAGACTACCGCGAAATTCGATAATCGTCAATTTCGAGCATCTGTCTTTCATAATTGGAGTGACAGAGAAAATACTCGAAATTTACGATTTTCAAGAGTCCTACATTTGTTGGCTTTTGAAGTCATCGTCATGGTAATGCTGAGGTACGCGGTTAGTCTGAAAGAATACACAGCTAGTCATAAAGTCTGGTTTGGTAGTGTGTGGGACACGTGCCAAAAAAAACCCGAGGAAATGAAATCTTTCGCTGAATGATAACTAGACCCATCCGGACGGTGATCTATCTAGATTCTAGAAGTACGCCCAGAATAGGTAGGTTTAAGGTTAATGAATGAGCCGTTATGTTTAAACGTAGGATGTATATGACGTGTGTCTACAGGTGATAAGACATTTGCGGCGAACAAAAATAAACATGGCTGAAGCGTAATTTCCGTATCTAGGAAGAGATGAAAGAGATGTACGAAATTCATAAATACTCGAAACAACATAAGTTATTAAGCTGACATACTGGTCTTACCCTAACTTCGTCTACGGCTAGACTTTCAAGAAAATCGTAAGGACGATGTCGTTCAGGATTTAATTGAAGTTGTAAAAACTTTTTTATTGATGTAGGCAAGGCAAAACAGTCATCAAACTTTATTAACAGCCAACTAAATTAGGAAACTTCAGTCCCAGGCATTTATAAAACAATATGTTTAGATGGTTTGGATTTATTTAAGATTATATTTATTACGAATATTCTGAAAAACTAGATAAGCACAATTTTACCTTGAAATATTAAGCAGCAGAGCTGAGCTATTGAGCGCAGGCTGTAGGGCTTTCCTGATTGCTGATCTTTCATGGTTTCTTTTAAATTAGGTTTTTTAATGATACTGGGAAGAATTTGCATTTTGTGCGAAAGCAATACTCGTTTAAATGCCGTAGCCGTTTAAGCATGAAACAATCAACCGAATGAAAATTTGGACATCCCTATTCCCCACCAAAATATCTCCCCCCCCTCCCCAGCTCTTTAGCATCTCCAAGCGATTACCAGAATTTATAACCAACATAGAACCTTAATTAAACCAAAGGGAATCCAATTTAAGTGGTAATCTGCCGATACAAATCAAACCGGGACGGAAAGACCGCAGGTGAAATGAAACCAGATATTTGAAGCCGTATCGGTTTGCGGTCATTGTAAAGTGTCAAGTCAACATCTGGCTCGAGGGATAGGCGCAGGTCTGCACGCAACGCAGGAACTAGGTTAAACTCTGAATAAGAATTATCTGAATAATGGTAAAAGCATAAACTTCAACTTGGATACCGGTTGCCTTTACGTCCCTCAGTTTTATAGAAACCTTTCCATGATGATGTTTTTCAATGGATTGAGCTAGGTCCTTAGTTGCTACCTCAGGAATACCAATATGCCATGCTCATAACATTTTAGGTTTGTTCTGTAAATAAATTCCCGCAAAACATAAGATACATCTCATACATCTTTACATCTATGAGAGATCTAATGGATAGGCCTGTACGTATGTTGCTAACTAATATGATTATAGGTTACAATTCGTAAAGCAGATCGCAACTAGTGACTGTTTAAATAGCAGAATTCCAAAATAGGCTCCTTATTTTATTATTATTTTGCTATTATTAAACCTACTTACTTGCTAGGGGCTAATTTCAAACGCTGATACATAAAAATATAAAACAACACACGCTCCTAGAAAACAGTTTCTCGGCCTAGACGGAAAAGTTTTACCGCACAATATTGCGGATGTAATTTCGATACCTCCTACGTATACTGGTGCAAGTGCAAAATCATCATTTTCCAGGAGAGCTGTTCAAAGGTACAAAGTTCTGTAACTAGCTCATACAATGAAATAATTTCGTGATATTTTCAAGAATTTATAACAAATACATTTTAATACAATCTACATATTTTCTTTTTTGAAATAATTAGTAGTTTTTGAAAAAATGGTAGTTACACTAGTATACGTGAAATTTACGAGTTCTTGTTTTTGATGAACTGAGACAACTACCGTATACGTAGTATACTATGACTCGATGAATACGGATATATTTTTAGGGCCTTTGATGTATATTTTGTATCATGCACCGTAAATATCTAAACAAACCTGAGTTGTTGCTCTGATGTTTTTTATTGGTTAGTTTTCGCCTAATTTGTCACTTGTACCAGTATACGCCTAAATTGATTAATCATGTACCAGTATACGTTGAAGCTTTTTTTGTATGTAATAAAAAATAAACGCTTAATATAAAACTGATTTACCATCATTTTTAAATAAGTATATCTTTATTATTCTTAGTGTCCTACCGGATTAATGGTTACTGGAAGAAAGTCTTGAAACAAACACATAGTTTTAATTTCAAGCAATCAAGACATGTCTTACAACATCAAAAAGCAATATAACAATTGAAGCGATTTGGGTTCTACTTTTCACTTACGATCAGGTGGAGTGGAGCCACTTTGTTATGCCAACATAAAAAAAAATGAAGAAAAACATCAACATAAATATTTCGGCGTTGCTTTTACAAAATAAATATATACACGAATTCGATGCCATACTTCAATACTTCTTAGGTGCGTACATTAAGACGTAACTACTTAGTAATGAATTTAAGACTCAAATTAAAAGAAGTATATATTGTAACGACTAAGTAGGCTTCTTTCGTTTTAGTGTAAGTATGTCAAAATTCAATGTCTTTATAAGTAGCTGATATACTGTTTTTACTGTCTGGGCTATCAGACTTAAAATTATAAACGACGTGCCATTCGTCCATCCAATACTGGTGGTAGGTTTGAGAAGACGATATTATTAAAGACATTATATAGGAATTAGAAAACAATTTAAATGGTTACGAATATTATCCACTTGTTATTCAACATGGACCAAAGGGAATATTGTAAGCTCTGATTTCATTTAGTAATTAGAATTCTTAATATCGGCTCGCAAAGAATATGTATGCTTATGAGCAGCCGTCGGTATCTTCTTACCCCTTGACTTAGCGTTTCGATAAACATAGTTTGTCCCTTTCGGTCTTATCCGTACATATATAAGGTGGTTAGCAGGCAAGCGCTCTGTCTAAGCTTCTACATTGATGTACTTCTAATATATTGTTATTGAACACGGGACACTCGAAATACATAAGACGGTTATGAAAAAAATGTGGGAAAATTAAAGAACGTCAGTTGTGTTGCTGTGTTATTACATATTTGAAAAACACACTACCTAATTGCTGGCCAGATTCGTATTCGTATTCGGCCTTGCTAATATTCAGCTATCTATATTAGCTTAGCTGGCAAGCAGTAATCTACTATTTTTTTATATTTAGTCAGGTAGGTAGGTTACGCATAATTCATTTAATTTAACATAACAACTAATCAAATAACAACAATATTGCTAAATAATAAGCAATAGAGCTTACTTTTATGTGTAGATTTTAGAGTGTTGCTCGCGCATACTGGTATAACTTCCGCCCGCGGTGATAAGTGTACTGCGTATAGTGGTACAAGTCACTTAGCTCAGTATACGACGTTCGAACCAAAAAAAAGGTGTTAGTTATATCAGTATACGCCACTTTATTTCAAAAACTAGCGGTAATTTCGCCACAAAAATTTTATAGCTTGTAGATATAATTATTTTGAACCCAAATATGCAAAAAAACTAAAATGGTAAAAATGTCACTTGCACCAGTATACGTAGGAGGTATCGATTTGTTCCCGACCACCCCGACTTTCCGCCTATATCTAAACTTGAGCTTAAGAAGGCCTACCGACATTTCGAAAATCGTGATCAAGTATTTGTCCCTATCACACCCGATTATGTTTTCGTTAGGGTGACAGAGACATATGCAGACTTATGACTTTCAAAGTTCGCGATAGGCAGTTAGGAAACTACAAACAATTTCCAGATGCTGAATCGACATTAATGTCGTTTTACTCGTATTCACAGATGGTGGAGACTTGGCGAGTTTAAGCAAAATAGTTCAGCATAACCGTTATATTAGTTTGAAACCAAACGGCATACAAAATGTGCATTTTTGTTAAGCATGTAATGTCTCACTGGCCATTCTTTGATAGAAGATAATGGAAGGTACTAAATCCTTCAAGTGGGTAGCAGCGTCATCATACTGGACATATTACTGCGATCGCCAATCCGCTTGCCACAAGCGTGGCGATTATGAGAATTTACCTCCTAATGCGTCTATACGCATATTTAATAGGAAAGGCTAACGTACTTCCAGGTCGTCCAGGGGCCTATTTCTCTAAAGCTTGTAACTTGTAATACAAGCGGAAGTCCTTATCTAAATTATAGTGCTAAAAAGAGACTTCCGCTTGTATTACAAGTTACAAGCTTTAGAGAAATAGGCCCCTGGACGTACGTTGGCCTTTCCTATTAAATAACCTTTACAAGCTTTTGAGAAACGGGCCCCTGCTGGACTGAGATAGGCTGATGTTGTTCTTTCTAGTGTCCAACAAAATGTAGTAGGAGACAAGACTGTATTAGAAAATGTAGAAATCCGGAAAACCGAGAACAAATTTTCAGCGTCTAAAGTGTAAAGTAAACCACACTAAGCCATAAAAACTACATTGTATAGAAATTTCCATACAAAGTGGCTCAGTTGTTCCTGGGTCCAACTAAATGCAGTTGGCGTTAGTTAACCTGCAAAATGACGTTTGCAGCAAAAGTTTAATACCAGTTTCTAGGCGTTATCGGTCCAACAGTCGATCTACCGTGAAACACAAAATGCTAAAATTTCGATCACGTCTCTGTTATTCCAATTATGCCTTCATTGGAGTGGCTGAGACAAAGATGTCGATTTCCGTTGTACGCGGTAGGCCATCAGTTTCCCTGTGTACTTGTGTTATCAGGGGATAATGGGACGCATTACTATAAACCGCTCCGACTGTACTGTCCTGCTGTTTGGATTACGACGCTTTTGGGAGAGGGAAATTGTGTTAATGATATAACTGAGTGAAGAGATTTAGATTATTACACGACTGCCAAAAGGAGAGTATATGTGTTCAGCCCCTATGTATGTTTCATATTTTCTTTAAACGCGCAGATCTTCGCGACCACTTAACCGTTTTTAATAGTGTAAGGTATCATTAGAATCCTCGTGACGTCGCGGGTAACATAGGATATGTGACGTCACGTTAAAAATAATATGGCGGCCTAGAAATTCAATATTATCTAACCAAAAAAATAAAATATGAAAGAAACCTATCGAGTTTAGTATCAAAATGAAGAGCTTCAAACAACGATTACGAATATGTACATAATTTATATGTGTTTAATTTATTCAAGAAGAGTGAGATTCATTAAAATGCAATTAAATCACAAAGAATAGTATGCGTTCCAAACGCTATGATTTGGGTATCAAATTAAAGCATTTTACGTGCAGATTATAAATACATATACAAGTTATATGTTTCAGTATGTGTATGAAGAGAAAGCTCGAAATGTTCTACATCGCGGTATTGAAATTTTTGTTTGATATCTAAGCCGTGACAGAACTGTCACCGCTGACACGGGCCTTAGTGTGTATGAAACAGATACATTATAATAAGTGTTTGTGGTCGAGTGGTACAACGCACGGCTGCTACGCAGCGGTCGTGGGTTCAATCCCCAGCTTGTGCCGATGAGTTTTTCGAAAAACGTACATAAGTTTTGTAATCATCATTTGATATCATCACAAGTGCTTTACGGTGAAGGAAAACATCATGAGGTAACCTGTTTGTGAGTTCCCAACAAGTATTGGGCCAGGGTTGGGACCACGCAAAACAGGCACGTTAGATTTCGAGTTGCGGAAAATAGCTATAACACAATATTGAATAAAAATGGTAATAACATGTACCTACCTATGTAAATAGTTTGTGAGATACGAGACATTTAACCAGATATGTATGCTTAATACATGATTGACGTTAGTTTGTCACCGCGAGATAGGTTTTCCATCTTTTACTAACTATAAGAGGGATGGATAGTCTATTTTGTAGCGACATACTGTCGCACTAATCATGTGCTAATGCCATGTACGTACCTCACTAATATCGAGGATTTCTAGATATGATTTGAATATCAGGCGAATGTACCCAGAGATGGGCATTAATCGATTAAAAATTTAGTTAACTAATCAATCGATTGAAAATATCAATCGTCATTTTTTAATCGCGATTAATTTAGTTGCAACTAAATTAGTTGTGAGAAATTTCGACTAACAACTAAATTAGTTTTAGTTTAAATCGACTAAATTTCACGATTAAATCTATATAATACTACGTATAGTACGGTCCAACTTTACATAATTTTACTTTTGGTATGTTGTTGGGGCGGGAAGGTTCTTGAGTGGCGGCCACGTACCGGAAGGCGTAGCGTGGGTAGGCCCCCCACAAGGTGGACCGATGACCTGGTGAAGGTCGCAGGAGTCCGCTGGATGCGGGTGGCGCAGGACCGGTCATTGTGGCAATCTTTGGGGGAGGCCTATGTTCAGCAGTGGACGTCTTTCGGCTGATATGATGATGATGATGATGATGTTGTGTAGACACCAAAGGACAGTATAAAACCACATTATCAAGCAAAAAAAAGTTGCGCTAGCTGAGTAGTACGTCAAAAACGGAGAAACTTACGATTATTTTTAGTTTCTGATTTTTATTATAAAACTGTACTCGTACTTTTTTGACATTATACGTTAAGAAGCGTTTAAAGATTAATAGATTTTCAACAAGTTGAGCTAATATACATTACCGTAGGTCTTGTAGTTTTAGAGATACGAGACTTCAAAAAATACTCTATTTTGTAAACTCGATAAAATTTTGAGCTTTGTTAACGTTTTCGGCTTAATATCGCCTCAACTAATAATGCTACGAAAAATATGCAATAACGACCTAATAGCGCACTTAATATTCTTTCATTTAAGGGTAACGTCAGGTCAGTAATCTTTGTAATTGAAAATAAAAACGCGAAATTCAAATGCCGGAGCTTCCTATCTAAGTTTTACATACAAGTCGCAAGCCGTGTTGCAAAGCTGCAAATTTTGATATATTATATAGGTAGTCCCCATAGGAATGTAATAAAATGCATATTACCGCAGAATACATATTAGTATAAGTACAGAAAGCCATCTCCAAAAACACGTTTGAAGAAAAAATGACTCTTGCTACGATACTATTAATTTCAAATTCCCACCGTGCAACGCTAAATGTCACGAAGAAGTGCGCTCTCTTTCTATCGCGTTAGGGTCTCACCAAACTAGTCCGCGCCGTTTCGGCTAATCGCGTACGGAAAAAGCTTTATGTCAACGCAATAAGAGCGAGGACATCGTAAATCGGCTCGGCCCACGCGAAACGACGTCTTTCGACGGGAAAACGGCGTTTTGCCGTAAAGCTGTTCGCATTCGTACGACCCCGTTTGCAGCCTAACGCACACGTTCGCATTCCTAAATCTCCTAATACCGCCGTACGCTGCCGGAAAGAGTTGAACGGCTCCGATCACGGCCGAGTACCTACGATAAGGACCGGTCAGAGCTGGCGGAAGCCGTTCAGCGTCTTCGACGGCCGAACATAGCTGACGACGGCCGAAAAGAGCCGATGACGGCCGAAGTAGCTACTGATGCGTTTGTATTTATTCATTTGAATTATTACCTACATTAAAATCTGCAATAGATCTGACAACACGAAGTAATACTGTCGTAATCATACACGTCTGTTCAATTTCAAACTAGTTACTAACAACTAGTCTCCAAAAATGAGATTTACGATTGCCGATCACCCGCTGTCCTATCTATCTGTTCGTCGGACTCAGCGGCTGTACGCGTGCTGTCTGACGTCTCGACGGCAGGACGGAGCACGGGAGAGCCGATCGCCGCTTTACAACTGTTACGGTAGCAAATCGCAGCCGATCGAGCGTTTCTACGGCCGTAAGGAGGGTGAGACTGCTTAACGCAGGTGTTCAACCGCGGAGACGGTCGATCGGCTAAATGCGAATAGTGTGGTGTAAAACACTCGGCGAAAGCCGACTCCGCGTCGATTGGTTTGGTGAGACCCTAACTCGTACCTTTCCTGAAAAATAAGGTGCTAAGGATGCTTCCTTTTAAAAAATGATATAGTTTTAATATTTAATTACTTTTTAAAAATTATTTACACGAAAACACACAATTAAATAAAAAATAAAAATACATTTCAATCGTTTCCCCCTACCCCTCGTGTCATTCCTGGTGCAAAAGTGCCCATAACGCTAGCAGCGTTGCCGCGTTGTATAACAATAGAGAGCTTTTGCACCAGAAACGACTCGGAGCGAGGGTCTTCCCCATTCTGCCTGAGTCGACGTCCAATTTCGCGTATAAACGCCTTAGCCTCCGCCCCCCAACAGCCCGCCGTTTCCACTGCCATAGGGACGAAAATGTACCCGGGCTCTAAGGGAGCATACTTCCGGCGCTTCACCTCCGCCTGAAATTCGGCTGCCGCTCCAGCTGCGCGCGTAGTGCGACTGAGGTGGGAGGCCGCGAAAGTGCTGACACATGTAGCGTCCCACACCAAACACCGCCCCCTCTCCCATGGCACCAACGTCAGACCATCGGGCCGCTTGCCGTCCGACCGGCTAAGACCCTGTGGTTCGAGCACAGATGGAACGCCAGCCGACCTGAGAGCCCTATGGATGGTATCATTAAGGGCGTGGTGACGCGGGTGCCTCCCGGAACAACGACGGCAACTCAAGGCGTGGTGCCCGTCAGCACCCACCATGGAACCGCAGATGCATACATGTGGTTCACATACATCGCAGCCCAGGCGTAGCGCAACGGACACACTTATACTTACTTTTTTATATTGTTTTTTTAATCTTTTTATAGTTCATTGTTATAGTCAATTCTCTGACAGCGGTCGAATTAGTACGTAGATATTCGACGAACAACATTCACGAGCGCGCGACGTGCGACATCGCTTGCCGTGAGGCCCTACTGATGTACTCCTCGGGGTGGCACGGACAGTTCGAACCTAACGTGCTAGTTGGACAGGCCTGATATTACAAGAAAAAAAAAGAATGTCGGCATGGGGCGTAAAACTTAAAAAAAAATCGGACTTTTTTAGTTTTTGCGTTTAACTAAAGAAAACTATATCTTTTTGATACTAATTGCTATAAAACACTGAAAGACTACTAAATTTGAAAGGATTTGAGCTACCTTGCATCACCGTAATTTATGCAGACTGTGAGATACGACATTTCAAAAAGTGCCCTTCCGTTAATCCTAACCAATTTGTCAACATAGTCATAGGTTTTTTGTTCAATTTATTTCCTACATTCATCTTACATTAGTCGCGAGAAATCAGTCTAACTAATTAGTCGATTACAAAATTTAGTTGTCCGAAATCAATCGGCAACTAATTTAGTTGCAACTAAATTAGTTGCAACTACATTTAGTTGCAACTAAGTTAGTCGAACTCTATACAACTAAAATTGATCAATCGTGGTTTTCAATCGTTAGTTGCAATTAATTCCGTTAATTTTAATTGTTAATTGTTAGTCGATTATATTTTGCCCATCTCTGAATGTACCTAACAACACAATAACAACAGCAATTGTGGATAAACAAAATTGCTATACGTACCATACAAGCGCATCAAAATTAAAACTTTAAATAAATAAATTGTATTTAGGCCCTTTTTTGCCTACGGCCCTTCGGTAATACGCAGACGTTCAGCCTTCGCATTTTCTAGAAAAGAATCTGCGGCCCTAAGATCCGTTTTAAAGTTAAATTTTTACATTGTATAGCGAAGGATCGCTGGGCTCTGGTAGCGTGGTCTTCGGCCTCGTAAGCCGGCGCCCCTCTGGAGGACATTTCGGGTCTACAACTTTCACAAATTGTGGAAACGATCGTCGGGCCTAGAGCTCTCCGATTCGTTTTTATGCTACACTATTCCATCACGTGCCCTGATAGGGCTGGGCTCTGGCTTCGCTTGTTAAGAAGGACGGTTGTACTGCGTGGACTCGCCCGTCGGGCTTCCAGTCCTCGGGCCTCGCGCCGAGCGCACCCCGATAGTGACGCTCCAAGTATTTGGCACAAAGCGGAGCTGAGCTTATTTAGATGCTGGGGTGGTTGAAAAAGCTTGGTAGCTTATTTTTCTCGCAGCTCCGTCTTTGGCCTTTCTTTAAATTTCGTACAATTGTCATGCTAGGGAACTCTTAGTAAAAGTCCACTACTGCAATTTGAAATCAGGGGATGGCTGTTATTAGACATTGATCTCTTTAATCATCCACAAGAAAAAATCGAAAGCAATAAAATTTGTAAAAACTAGGTACTACAAGCAATCCTATAAGAACTGGGCTTTAATACCAAATAAGAATCTAAGCCCATTTCTTTTTCATCGTTGATTTTACGTTACAGAATAAAAAAATTCGTGAAAAATTAGAAATCGGCCGACACACAATTTTCAAATGGCCCGAAATCCTAAAGTACAGGTGTTAACCGTATAAGTTTATACCCCAAAAAAATAATAAAGAGTTATATTTTCAGATAATAATTGTGTCTATACACTGAGTGATCTTTAAGTGGGTGAAACTCAAAACTTTCAGTGTGACCTATGTACTTCGATGGGCTATCTACTGGGTTCTGGTGGCTCGGCTTTCGGCCTCGTGAGCTGGCGCGCCTCTGAGGACCGCTTTTGGCGTTGACTTTACGCGGAGCTCAGCTTTCGGTCTTCATTAGAGTTTGAAGCGAAATGTCGGGCTTAAAGACAGTTGACCCTTTGACCGCCACTGGCCGACAACTATACCAATGCAGTAGAAACTTACGCTGGATGCCGTAAAGTTAAATTTCGTTTAAATAATCACGTACGCGTGGCGTCTGGAGCTCAGCATATTCCTTCGTCTGGCGATCAAAAGGCTAAGAGGGACGGTTGTACCGTGTTGTCTCGCCCGTCGGGCCTTCGATCCTACGTGGATGTCGGCTTATTCAGATGCTGGGGTTGTTCAAGAAACATGGTAGCTCAATTTTCTCATTGCTCGGCCTTCAGCCTTGCGCTAAAAAACTTGCGAGTGACACGCTTGGGCCTTCGAAGTGATGGTTCGGGCCTCCGCGAGCTCTGCTTTCGGCCTCCTACCCTGAAGTTGGCGAGCCCCATCGGAAGTTCGGACTCGCTTAACATAAATTTACATTAGTTTTGGAAACGATCCGGCCCTCGCACGGAGTGCCCTACGGCTTCGCCCAAAATACCTGGGGATGGGAACTCTTCGGGCCTCCGGAGCGAACGAAGCGCAGGGTCAGCCTTCCAAATTGTATCGAAATTTATAGAATCTTCAAATACACTAAAAGGTTTCAAATAAATTAATTAATAAAAAAAATTAAAAACACGACTGCGGTTTAAAAACGTTCTTAAAAGTAAAAAATAATTCCTTTTCAGGTTAATTCTTGTGAGCGTATCTGCATATAAGCGCTTGTCTATTACTTACGATATTTTGTTTCGATTGCAGTCGGGGAACCTTTAATTACGGAAAATATAAACATTATGAAGGTTCCCCGACTGCAATCGAAACAAAATATCGTAAGTAATAGTCAAGCGCTTATATGCAGATACGCTCACAAGAATTAACCTGAAAAGGAATTATTTTTTACTTTTAAGAACGTTTTTAAACCGCAGTCGTGTTTTTAATTTTTTTTATTAATTAATTTATTTTGGATGAGTATACGTATTAAGTATTCGATTATTTGGCGAGCGTAGCACTAAAAGTCAATCGCACATTTAATTATAAATATAAAAACTGTACAACAAGGCTTTGCCACTTTTTATTTCCAGAATAGAAATTGCTCTGCTGCTGGTTATTACGTAATATGTTTAATATTAGTGACAAAAATAATAATATCTACACCAGGCATCTGCACAATCATCTACACAGTAAATCACATAGATATACCAAAATAGGTTGTAACCGTTTAACGAAACGATGTCATGTCACTATTACTCTAGTTTGCTTACGGGCCTCAACGCATATAAAATATACATTCACCTCCGACGTTTCAATTAGATACGGCATTGCACTAGTTGGAGTCATTTTCATACCACGATGTCGTCCGTAGTTCTCTCCAAGGTAATTATCAAAGTATATATGCTTACAACTATTATTATTAGTAATAACTGGCTGAACAGCGAAAGCCGAACAGAATTGTAACAGACAGCTAGAATCGATACGTTCCATGAACTGCATCGCATTATTCACCCGCGGTGCAATACGAAGGTAGACAACTGTGAGCTTTCAGCCGAACTGGTGGAAAGCAGGATCTGAGGCCCATGGACATAGTGACCAAAAAAATCGCCTATTCGTTGCCTATCCTGAGGACTTCGATGGATTGCCTGTATGCCAGTAATTACACCGGCTATTTTACCCCCAAACCGGAACACAGTACTAACAATTTAGCGGCAAGTTAACAGGTATATAAGACGGTGTTAGCTAACCGGGCGGACCCTGCACGAGGTCC
>JALPQI010012734.1:0-34601 GCA_025490895.1 Thaumatotibia leucotreta | reverse complement strand
AACTTAAACCGCCATTTAAAAATAGTTGTGATTGGTCCATCAAAGTTTTGATTGGCTATATTCTATAAGCATTTGTCAAAGATGTTGCGTCGACATATGCGCGGAGCTAAGAAATGTCCTGCCCATCTTGGCACAATTGAACAATTGTTTTTGGGGGCATTTTTGAGCTGGCGTTAGACGTCCATGTTATATATGGTCGCAGATTCCTACTCAGAATCGTGAGCTCTTTTGATTTGAGGAGAAAAATTTTGTCCCAAATTTTACATACATTTTTTCCAACTTTCCATTCCGTTACCGCCATACAAAATGTATGAAAAAAAGGGTAACAGAATGGAAAAACAATCTTGGGGACATTTTTTTTTTTCTATCAGGATCGAAAGAGCTCGCGATTCTGAATGGAAATCATATTAAAAATACCAAATACAAATAAAAGTGGGGGGCAACTTTGAAAAGAATAGCCCAGGAGTAAGATTATTAGATTACTTTTTGCCCAACTCTGATTAGAATAAGGCCCCCATTAAAAAAACATTTCAGACCAAATTCATAAAAGAAAACAAAGCTATTGTAGTGTTTCGTCTTCAAACTGACCTAGTTCTTTGTTTATTATAAATCAACCACAAATGCTGTTTATTGTAGTCGCCATCAAATACACCGTTTTTTTTTTAATTTCGTTAATTTTAACAGGCTGCTTGGTACGTTAATTGGAGCTACCTGGTATAGGGGGCGTTCAAGTATTACGTAACGCAATTTTGGGGGGAGGGGAGATCTCGTAAAACGTTACGATGCGTTTACAGGAGCGGGAGGGGGTCTTCCTTACAACACGTTACGTAACATTGTTTTTTTTTAGTAAAAAAAACTAGGGAATCAAAAACTCCCATATTGGCAACATAAGATAAAAACGCAACATAAGAAAAAAAATATTAAACGTTTCACGGAGAATCCGATTACCGCAAAGGCAATTACCAAGGATAAAAAGTATAACATAACTTTTTGCGTATTTAGGGTAAAAATGGTCATTTGAGTGTTACGTAACGCTTAGAGAGGGGGAGTACAGAAGAACGTTACGGTGCGTTACAATCTTCAAAAATTGCGTTACGTAATAATTGAACGCTCCCATATTGCTTTTAATCGAATTCGAAAAATAATATTTTTTTTCGTTATCATACATAATAAATGAAATGGTACCTAAGTGTGAGATAACCTTAAGAATAAGATCTCAGGTGACTGTCAAAATAAGTTTCATTAGGATGTAATAAAGGTTGAAATACACTTGTTCAGTCATTAAACTTATTTTTTGAATAACTCAATAACAGTAAGAGTTAAGATACTAGTTTCTTAGACAAATTGATTATTTTTGACCTAAATAAGCTTCCTTTTAATTTAACGGAAATCATTAAAAACACGGTGTATATCGCAGCGACCGGAGTGCTCAAAAATATCTAAAAACGCATCTATCGTTATGGCAATAAAGACGTGTTCAGGTATTTTTGAACGCTCTAGACGAAACGATATATCTTATGGCGACACCGATTCTTGTAAGTGTTTTTAAATTAATTAATTGACAAAGTCATTAAAACTGAACGACTATCTATAATATCAGAACGATCATAATTATCAAATACTTAATACGTATTTCATTACATTATTCGAGCTTCATAAGAGGTTCTGCCGCCCGCAGGAAGGCTTTTTCGAACTCCATTGTAGAGAAACGGTCCACGGATGCTCTGAAACATATGAAATAATATACTTTTTCTCAAACTTGCTACGGAATGTTGATGTTACTTACTTTAAATGAAACCCGGAAATACTATGTATCCGGTGTCATATGCTAAGATGATATGTAAAGAGATTTCATGTATTTATTTCACACCTAGGACTGCAAACAAACTGTCTTGTTTTGAAAACGTCAAATTGTGACACTAGGTCTTGACATTCAGCCACAGAAAAAAAAAAATAACCAAAGAACTAATGTCTATACCACCGGGTAAAAGGATACCTCAAACAGATTACAAAAAAAAGTTAGGCGCGAATGTTTTTTTTTTATGTTTTACGATACTGTACAATTGGTTTATTTACAAATTGAATAGTATGGTTCGCCGAAATCAGTTCGTTTTATTTCATGGCAAGTTTGAGAAAAGCACTATACAAATCTCGGCAAGAAACAGGGTTACAGGCCGCGTATTCCTAATCTGGCCTCAGTTCCTTCGGCCAGATATATCTACTTGGCCTGTAAACCCTTCGTTTCCTGTCCTCTATAGTAATGTACTTTTTCATCACACTTGCTGTGTCTAAGCGTGCCATTGCTTGCGCGTGTAGCGGGAGTAATAGAAAAGTGATATTCCCTAGGGAGTAATAGAAATGCCAGTACGTCATTTAATAATATTATGTCTTAAAACTTATTTTTTGTCGGCAAGTGTGATGAAAAAACATTGTATGCATCACGGTAGGTAAGCGGAATACTAACTCGAGTCATAAAAGCCCTCCGCCTCACGGCGTCGGGCTTCTAACACTCTCGTTAGTAGTTCCGTACTTACCTCCCTTGATGCACAATGTACTATTACCGATAATGCATGAGAGGGCATAGCCCGCACGAAAAACCAACAAAAATATTAAAATTACATCCATAGAGATCCTAAATATATTAACTAAGTCGTGTGAAATAAAACTATAGAAGGGTTGTTCTCTTGGCGTTTCAACCGCTTCATTCCCTTCTTCACATATTCTGGACCAACGAGCCACAATAACAGTGATTTGATAAAACTGTACACTATAGTACCACAGAATTAGATTTGGATAGAAGAAACAAGTTCATTCATTTGTATGGCGGCCGAGCGTGTCAGATTTTGTACTGAAGTTGTTACTTGTCTATGATTTTAAATATGTCTCAGGACCTTAGTATTCATATTTTTTTGTGTTGTTGCAATTAATATTACATAAGGAGGCATTATTAATGTTTTTGTTCACTTTAACTTACAAAATTGGACGCCCGAAAGCTGCAAGCTGCGATTAAAAACGGACAACTCAGTAGATTTTTCTGATTTCATTCACTTAAGTATAAATGTAAGGAAGGTAATGAAAGTGGTTTAAACGTCGAGAGAACAACCCGGATACAGAATATACCGCGTATATAAATTAATTATGACATCCCGACGTTTCGAACACTATACAGCAGATTTAAGTATCTATTATATATATCGTCGCACGGTAGCAAGCCTTAATTGAGCTTACCGTTGGACTAGGTCGATTTGTGTAAGATGTCCCAAGATATTTATTTCATAATCATCATTTGAGTCAAAAGACGCCCACTGCTGGACATAGGCGCCCCAATGATCGCCAATTATTGATTTACCTGGCAGCGTCTATAATCCGCTTCCGTTCATCAAGCGCGAGGGCAATGACCTCCAGAATCGCTCGCGCGTAGAATCCGGTGCGGCTAGTGTCTGTAGTCCTCCACTATGTCCGCTAGAGGGCAGAACCGGTGTGCTACAGATACAACAGTGAAATGCCACAAACTTGGCGGCGTCTATAATCCGCTTCCGCTCATCAGGCGCGAGGGCAATGACCTCCAAAATCGCTCACGCTTATTTTCCGCCTCCGCCGCTAAAAACCCGGTGCGGCTAGTGTCTGTAGTCTCCACTATGTCCGCTAGAGGGCAGAACCGGTGTGCTACAGATACAACAGTGAAATGCCACAAACCTGGCGGCGTCTATAATCCTCTTCCGCTCATCAGGCGCGAGGGCAATGACCTCCAGAATCGCTCGCGCGTATTCGTCCGCCTCCGCCGCTAAAAACCCGGTGCGGCTAGTGTCTGTAGTCTCCACTATGTCCGCTAGAGGGCAGAACCGGTGTGCTACAGATACAACAGTGAAATGCCACAAACCTGGCGGCGTCTATAATCCGCTTCCGCTCATCAGGCGCGAGGGCAATGACCTCCAGAATCGCTCGCGCGTATTCGTCCGCCTCCGCCGCTAAAAAACCCGGTGCGGCTAGTGTCTGTAGTCTCCACTATGTCCTCTAGAGGGCAGAACCGGTGTGCTACAGATACAACAGTGAAATGCCACAAACCTGGCGGCGTCTATAATCCGCTTCCGCTCATCAGGCGCGAGGGCAATGACCTCCAGAATCGCTCGCGCGTATTCTTCCGCCTCCGCCGCTAAGAAACCGGTGCGGCTAGTGTCTGTAGTCTCCACTATGTCCGCCAGAGGGCCGCCGGAACGATGTGCTATGGTGATTAGTCCCGCTGCCATAAGTTCTACTATACCTGAAAAGATTTAAAAAAATCCTTTAGTACCGTTTGGTAGCCAGAGTTTCGTGACCAGCTTCGAAATGGGAATAAAATCCCAATAGGTAACTGGCTTTAAATCGGGACTTATCATTACAGATTTGTAACCAGGTTTGTACCAAATCCAGCTACGAGATGGGAAAGTTAGTCCCATTTCATAGCAGGCGGGTAACCATATTTCCCATTTGGCAGCCAGCTACCAAATCTGGCTACGAATCGGTACTAAAGGAAAAAAATGTATAAGGTAGGTTCAAATAATCAGGAGTTCATTACGGTCAGAGTTGGAAATATTTTAGTTGTCAACTCTTTTATTTAGATAAATTATCTAGATTAATCATAAATATTGGATGTCATACGCGGTCTTAAGATCGAGTGGCCGAGGGGTGCAGGCATCAGCCGCGAAAGCCGAGCACGTGGGTTCGATCCCCACCTCGGTCGTTAATGATCTTGGTCGTTTTTTCTTTGGTATATTACATCCAATATTTATAATTTACATAGTATTAAATAGTGTGACTACTGGGGAAAAGATAAAAGCACAAATCGAAATATTTATTTCTATTGAACATATTGTGAAAACACAAATCAAATTATTTATTAACTAAATATTTTGATTTGTACTTTTAATTTTTCTCCAGTAGTCACACTACTTAATACTATATAAATTATAAATATTAGATGTCATATACCAAAGAAAAACGACCAAGATCACCTATGTCCGAGGTGGGGATCGAACCCACGTACTCAGCTTTCGCGGCTGATGCCTGTACCCCTCGGCCACTCGGTCTTAGCAACCACCGGTCAAATTCGGTATTTCGGTATTCTAAATAGGAGGTGCAGGCATGTAGTTAGTGCTTGCCCTTAGAGAATGGTCAAAGGCGCCTAGCCTTGTAAGGGATTGCATATACCCGAGAAATTTGACCGGTGGTTGCTAAGACCGAGTGGCCGAGGGGTACAGGCATCAGCCGCAAGAGCTGAGTACGTGGGTTCGATCCCCACCTCGGACATAGGTGATCTTGGTCGTTTTTCTTTGGTATATGACATCTAATATTTATAATTTATATAGTATTAAGTAGTGTGACTACTGGAGAAAAATTAAAAGTACAAATCAAAATATTTAGTTAATAAATAATTTGATTTGTGTTTTCACAATATGTTCAATAGATGGCAGCAGCATCTCTCTCTAGCTATTCTAGAAAACTGTAAAGTATTCTAAATAGGAGGTGCAGGCATGTAGTTAGTGCTTGCCCTTAGAGAATGGTCAAAGGCGCCTAGCCATGTAAGGGATTGCATATACCCGAGAAATTTGACCGGTGGTTGCTAAGACCGAGTGGCCGAGGGGTACAGGCATCAGCCGCGAAAGCTGAGTACGTGGGTTCGATCCCCACCTCGGACATAGGTGATCTTGGTCGTTTTTCTTTGGTATATGACATCTAATATTTATTATTTATTTCTAGTTAATAAATAATTTGATGTATGTTTTCACAATACGTTCAGTTATCTAGATGAAGTTATAGGGTTTCGTTTGTTCTTGAAGTAAACTCAGATAAAACGTCAGTTCAAACCGTCACACAGACATTGCTCATTAAGTAAAGATAATTCATATTTTATTTCAAACGTAAAAATTATTTATTTAGATACACTTCCATTCATCTAGATATATTCGAAATAACAAATGAAGGATTATTTAGTTATTTAAGGGCTGATTTTTCAATCGCCAAATAAACCTATCCATTAGTTAAAATTATCACCATCCTTTTCTAAAATCATCAGTTAAAAAAGGACAGGGCTAACATTTATTTGACAGGTACTGTTAACTTGGGATTGAAAAATCAGTCCTAAATAAAAGATGATTTAGTTATTGATCAGGTTATTTGGGTCATTGTCAGACGGAAAAACAAAAGTTGTCCACTCGGTGGTCAAAAGTTTACAGCTTTTATAAGTCTATGCTACGATATTATTACTTATTACATAGGATTATAGAACGGGGAACCTAGTTGTACCAGTAATTGTTTTACACGAACTCCTTAATTTTATGTGTGTCCACCGAAAATTATAAAAAATAATAAAAGACGATAACCTAAATCTGACAATGACCCATTTGTGAAAAGATAATTTTTGCCCAACCTTGATTACGGCTGAAGGGTAAAGGACCCAGTACTCAGCCAGGCAACAGAGGTTATTTCTATATTTGATTTATTTATGTAGAAAATAAAGAAACCGGTACGCCGAATCACTACTAACTATGTAACTGTGTTTCACGATAGTGTTCAAGACTATCTGCACGCTGTATTCGAGGGACAAGTGCTACAAGTATAATATTCAAAGCTAATCACTGCGATGACTGCGATCGATGCCAAAGTGCTCATTCCACACAGCGTGCAGTTCAATGCTACTGAATTATTTTTGTTTATTGTTATTATCCTTTATTAATCTCTAATTTTTTATAAAAATGTCTTAAAAAATCATTTTTTTATGTAATAAATTCTTTAATGCATGTTATTTTTTCAAATTCAAATTCAAATTCAAATCGTTTATTTTACCAGACAACAAAGATCCATTTTTGTTAGTATGTATGTATGCAATTAAATTAAATTAGTATTGCTTTTATATAAAATAAAAATGAATAAATATAAATATTAATCAATTAGAAATAATAATAACATTAAATTTAAAACTTATATTCTAAATTTGATTTTACTACTTTAATCAAACTGTAAAGTAGCGGGCATTCATATCTACTTTCAATCATTTTGAGTATGCTATTGGAGCTGCCTCGTAGCCTGCTCAGAAGTGATGCTACCTTTTTTCGCAAAATAGCTTGAAAGCTATCTGTACGAGCTTCCGCAAACATCGTTGACGCGCTGCAGAAACGCGGCAACCCCAATAGTGCCCTGAATCCATTATTATATTGGACTCGCAGAGCATTGTACGATTTTTGGCTATACTTAACCCATAGGCTGCCCGCATACATAGACGTACAGTACGCTTTAAAAGGTGTTATTTTGACTTCTTTTGAACACTTAGCAAACCTACGCGCCAGCATATTAGCCTTAACGGACAATGCTCTGCGTTCCCTATCCATGTCCACATCGTCTCTAAGGTCCTCGGTAACAAAGTGTCCTAGATATTTGAACTGCTTCACTCTAGTTAAGGCAGTCCCGTTCAAGTTTATCGGTGGAACATTTTGTGGGCATTTATTACCGGCCTTAAAGACCATGAGTTCACTCTTCTTACTGTTGTACAACAAGCCTTGTTTCTTCGCATAAGCTTCACATATACCTATCAGTTGTCTTAGCGCGCTCACAGAGGGAGCCAGTAGCACCATGTCATCGGCATAACTTATATTATTGACACAGATACCTCCTATGTGACAACCAACATGTGTGCCACTGAGTTCCTCTATGAGCGCGTCAACATACAAATTAAAAAGGCTGGGAGATGTTAATCCGCCCTGCCTCACACCACATTCTAGTCCGTACGGTTCAGAGAGCTCGCCCGCCCACTTCACCTGGTTAACCTGATTTCCATACCAAACACGAAATATGTTAACCAGGTCAGGCGGTAAACCAGCCTCATCTAACTTTCTCCAGAGAAGGTCATATGAGACAAGGTCAAATGCCCTGGACAGATCCAAAAAGCATGCGAAAACCGGTGTCTTCCTGTCCGTATAATATTTGACAGCGTGCTTCAGACTCAAAATGGCGGTCTCAGTAGAAAGTCCCGCTCTGAAGCCGAATTGCGCATCGTGTAAATGTAGGTACTTGTCCAATTGTGAGTTAAGCACGCTGTCAAATATTTTAGCCAGTATAGTCGCCAGCGATATCGGCCTATAGTTGGATCCGTCCGAGACATCGCCAGTTCGATTTTTAACAATAGGTACTACAATAGTACGCAACATTTCCGGTGGTAGATAAGAATGGCTGATACACACATTAAATAACAAACTCAGAACTCGCGGCAGATGTGGTCCAGCATATTTCAGGTGTTCAATACTAAGTCCATCGTGCCCTGGGGATTTGCCACTTGTCATTTTCCTTATGATCCCAGCAATTGTATCAGCTGATACCCGTGGTGTAAACTGGGCACTATGGGTTTTAGTATTAAACGACGAGGGTCCCAAAGGGGATTGCACTCTAAAAAGCGCCGAAAACACATTCGCCACTTGCCCTGGGTCCGCTATCCCATTGATACTTACAGGTAGTCTTGGTTTACCATTAAGCTGGTTTGTGTGCTTCCAAAAACTTTTAAAATCACCCTCAGCATGTTTGGATGCCAAGATGTCCATTCTAAGTTGCTCTTGTCGATCCTGGCACCATTTTAGTCTACCTTTAAATATCTTTTTACATTTAAGCATGTTATCATAGATATAACCACTTTTTGGTCTGCCATAACAATTCCATGCTTTAAACCAAAACGCAGCCTCTCTGTGAGCCTCAGAAACATGTTTATTCCAGCCCACGACGACACGTCGGGGCTTATGTATTGATGTATAACATGTTTCACTGGCCGAACAGGTTAATGAAATTACAATATTATTATACAAGTCTCTAATCATCTGCTTATGGCTATCATCATCACAGAAACAATGGTAACATTTTTGGAATTCTGAAGGAAATTCTATTTCCCTGAGCTTAGAATTACACAGGTCGTTATACATTTTTATTTGACATTCTTTTCTCTCTCCCCAGACTACAGAGTTAAACGGAATGACACCATTAACATGTGATTTCTGAACAATAGTCTTCATATTACAGTTTAGGTATAATGGAAAATGGTCGGACCAATATATGTCGTAACCAACATATGCACTAGTTACAGTTTGCCATGCTGCTTCGGTCACTACACAATGATCGAGCCACTTTGAACTGTGATGAACGTCGCTTATATATGTATAGGTGTCCGGTTTATCGCAAAGTTTGTTTACATCCGCGCATAACCAGTTTTGGTCTAAACAAAATTGTGAAAGTTCATTAAAAAATAACTCACCGGGGTGTGCGTTATAGTCCCCCAGGATAAATACGGACTCCACCTCACTTTCACTTATTATAGCACTAATAGTACTCAGACAGTTCTCAAAATCTGGCAGATTGTCATTTCCATTCGTAGGCATGTATACACTAAACACCACAAACGAACCATTATGGACAGTTATTTTAACAGCCGAGATTCTCGGATTCACACAATCGATCACTGATACGGCCTTGAATAAACTTTTGCGCCACAGCAGTGCAACTCCGCCATACGGACGACCTTTGAGAATCCCCCGCGTCAGGTCCACTGCCGACGTTCCCGTGGCCGCGAACTCAGCGGCCCCTCATTTTAATAAGATGTATTATTATACTGTTTTGAAAAAATAAGTTCACCTGAGTTTCTTACTGGTTCTTCTCAGGAACGGTGTAGAGTTAGAACCAGTAGTAGATTTTTTTTTCTTCTCTCTTGATAGTGTCAGACGATTCGAAAATGCTTATTAATAAGCTTACTTGAATAAAGAATAGTTTGACTTTGACTGTACGTCTAGTAAAGTTGCAACAACGCGTTCAAGACAAACTACACGCTGTGTTCGAGGGAAAAGTGTTTCAAGTATAATATTTTTCTCAAACTTGCTACGGAATGTTGATGTTACTTACTTTAAATTAAACCCGGAAATACTATGTATCCGGTGTCATATGCTAAGATGATATGTAAAGAAATTTCATGTATTTATTTAACACCTAGGACTGCATACAAACTGTCTTTTGTTTTGATACGTCAAATTGTGACACTAGGTCTTGACATTCAGCCACAGAAAAAAAAATAACCTAAGAACTAATGTCTATACCACCAGTTAAAAGGATACCTCAAACAGATTAAAAAAAAGTTAGGTGCTAATATTTTTTTTAATGTTATACGATACTGTACTATTAGTTTATTTACAAATCAAATAGTATGGTTCGGCGAAATCAGTTCGTTTAATTTCATGGCAAGTTTGAGAAAAGCACTATACAAATCTCGGCGAGAAACAGGGTTACAGGCCGCGTATTCCTATCTGGCCTCAGTTCCTTCGGCCAGATATATCTACTTGGCCTGTAACCCTTCGTTTCCCGTCCTCTATAGTAATGTACTATTCCAGTATAATATTTAAAGCTAATCACTCACTTATGCCAAAGTGCTCATTCCACATAGCGTGTAGTCTAATACTGCACGTCTGATACAGTTGCAGCAATTGTGCGTACGGTGCGTTCACTACGAACTGCACGCTGTTTTCGAGGGACAAGTGTTTCAAGTATAATATTTAAAGCTCACTTACGCCAAAGTGCTCATTCCACATAGCGTGCAGTTCAATGCTGCACGTCTAGTAGAGTTGCACCAGAAAGGCGCGTTCACGACGCACTACACGCTGCGTTCGAGGGAAAAGTGTTTCCAGTATAATATTTAAAGCTAATCACTCACTTATGCCAAAGTGCTCATTCCACATAGCGTGCAGTCCAATGCTGCACGTCTAGTAGAGTTGCAACAGCGCGAAAGGCGCGAGGGACAAGTGTTTCAAGCACAGACAACATAACCTCAAGACGTAGCATAGCCGGGCGACCCCCTCTGTCACGCATACGGTGAATTCACTCCATATTAGAGCCACGCCTCCATTGCTAACTTCAGTCTGCGGCCGGCGTTCATGAGATAATTACGAAAGTTTTAACGTGATTTATGTCATGCAAAATGCATTCCTGTTGCGTGAAATTGTGTGGCAAGAATACAAAAACATCTAGTGTGCAAAAAGATGGTATTTCGTTTCACAAATGAGCTATTTTTTATAAATTTCAATTAAAATTAAAAATAGTTTAAGCATAAAATCTAGTGCGCTCGTTGATGTCTTTTTACAAAGTCTCTTTCTAATACTTTGCACGAAGTATAACTCCCTCCTTGTCTAGCGTAACGAGCAGGTAGGCCGTCTGAACTAGGGATGACCGCAGAGTATGTTTGTTTACTATCGATAAGGTAACTAAAGATAAAATAAAATCTTTATTCTCAATCGTACCAAGCAACAGACTCTGCGGTGGAGTCTCCGTATCCGAAATCCGAACTAGTGATGTCTATACCTGCAGTCTGTTTACTATCGATAAGATATTACGATTATATTCAATTATCCTCAAATAAATTCTGGTATAGTGTAAAGTGTTGAAGTATTATTTTCAAAAATACTATTATGTTAAATAATTTATAATATTGTGTATCTTCTCTAAATGCCCAAACATGAAAAATATGTGGATGAATGCTACAAAACGGTCACATGATTGGTTTCCTGCTCCTAGCAGTGTGATATGTTCTCGATACTTTAAACCGGAATATTTCAAATTAACAAAAACGAATAATAGACGAATTTTATATAGAACGTATTTTAATGGTAGTTTTTTGGTAACTTTGTAACTACGAGTTAATGATTGTACAAATAAAAGTATATTTTATAAAATTGTTTTATTTATTGTCTCACAAAAGATATATTGTGATATTAATATTTGACCGCAACTTTGTCTGCGTGAATGATGATGATAAAATAACTATCCTTTGTCCTTTCCCGGGTCTTAAACTATCTCCATTCCAAATTTCATCTAAACCGGTTTAAATATGAAGATGAAGACACAGCAGACAGACAGTACAAATATTTTTTTAAAAATAAAATGCATTTTATTTGTCACACCAGAAGTTGCGGGTAGAAGCTAGTATCATAATATATCTTCATCTGCGGGGATGATGATGATAATGATGATGATGAATGAAATATCGTATGTCCTTTCCCGGGTCTTAAATAATTTCCATTCAAAATTTCATCTAAATTGGTTCAGTGATTTAAGCGTGTAGACTGAGTAAACTGACAGACATACTTTCGCATTTATGGTATGCATTAGTACGGATATGGATTTACGGTTTTGTCGGTAAGTCACTGACAAATATCGAATTGTGAAAGCGATAGACATTGTAACCATCGATACTTTTATCGACATTCGGAAATCACTAGCGACCGGCGGACATTTTTGTTTTACGCCTCATTGACCTTGAAACGACGAATCACAACACAGTTAGCTCATGTTACGCCGCCCGCACCTCAGCATTTTTGGCAGCATCGGTTTAAATGAAATAATTGTCTAAAGCTACGTCTTTAGGTTATGTTGTCTGTGGTTTCAAGTATAATATTTAAAGCTAATCACTCACTTATGCCAAAGTGCTCATTCCACACAGCGTGCAGTTCAATGCTGCACGACTAATAGAGTTGCACCAGCGCGAAAGGCGCGTTCACGACGCACTACACGCTGCGTTCGAGGGAAAAGTGTTTCCAGTATAATACTGGGTTATTTTTTCATCAGTACAAATACTCTAGGGGGTGTATGAGTAAGTCATAATGAACAACTTTTACTATAGGGCCGAACTTGAAATCGCGAAAAAAAAAATCAGCTGTTCCATAGAAATTGTCGACTCATGGTCGTCTGAAATGTATGAAACAGCTGATTTTTTTTTCGCGATTTCAGGTTCGGCCCCATAGTAAAAGTTGTTCATTTTGACTTACTTATACACCCCCTAGAGTATTTGTACTGGTGAAAAAATGACCTTGTATTTAAAGCTAATTACTCACTTATGCCAAAGTGCTCTTTCCACATAGCGTGCAGTCCAATACTGCACGTCTGATACAGTTGCAGTAATTGTGCGTACGGTGCGTTCACTACGAACTGCACGCTGTTTTCGAGGGAAAAGTGTTTCAAGTATAATATTTAAAGCTAATTACTCACTTATGCCAAAGTGCTCATTCCACATAGCGTGCAGTCCAATACAGCACGTCTGATACAGTTGCAGTAATTGTGCGTACGGTGCGTTCACTACGAACTGCACGCTGTTTTCGAGGGAAAAGTGTTTCAAGTATAATATTTAAAGCTAATTACTCACTTATGCCAAAGTGCTCATTCCACATAGCGTGCAGTCCAATACAGCACGTCTGATACAGTTGCAGTAATTGTGCGTACGGTGCGTTCACTACGAACTGCACGCTGTTTTCGAGGGACAAGTGTTTCGCCAGATCTTTCAGGTTTTGTACGCGCTCCTCATCTTCGGCGTTTCTACAGGCGCCAGCGAACACTAGTTTTATCTGAAATTTAAATACTAAAATAAGCGTGCGCAAATTTCTCTTAAGGCACTGTTAGGAAAAAAGTCGTTCGATACACGTGTAAAAACTTCTTTTTAACTCGGGTGATTGTCGCTCTCGTTTCACTCGGGCTCCAACTTTCACCCTCGTCGAAAAAAATATTTTTTGCTCTTGTATCGAAATGTACTATTTCCTAACTAATGCGGAAAAGTAAACTTTGCGCTTCGCGTGCGTAAATTTATCTTTTTGAGGCACTAGTTATGATAAAAGTCGTTTGATACACGTGTAAAAACTTTTTTTCAAAAAATTCCTTTCAAATGTACCTACTATTTCAGTACCTACAGATGGCGCTTTTTTACGCGCTAGTGCGAGAAGTGGCTCATTTTACGTTAGGTCAAAACTTCAGAGAGCGTAGGTGTACCTTTATTAGATCCTAATATTACTTACTTTGACACGTGCCGTCAGTCACCTGAGATCTTATTCTTAAGGTTCTCTCACACTTGCCATTACAATTATTATGTATGAAAACGAAAATAAATATTTTTTCACGAAATTAACAAAAGCCGATGTACCAGACAACTTCTATTAATGTCCAATAAACAAAGTTCTAGTAATTTAACCCTCATTACCTTGTTCCACAGCATTTCGTTCTTGACCAGCAGATTCCTTAGCTCGTACATGGCTTGCAGCATGAGCGGATGGTCCTTCTCCGGTCGGAACTGCGCCACAGATAAGATCCGGATGGGATCAGAGTCTTTCACTAGAGACCTTAGCTGCTTTAGCTCTGTTACCTGTAATTACACCACATCATCAGCCCATCAGACCAGTGCTGAACGTAGTCTCCCGTTATGCGTATGGATTCTTTAGAAGAAAAAAAACCGGCCAAGTGCGAGTAGAACTCGCGCGCCAAGGGTTCCGTACCATTATTATTTAAAAAATACAGTTAAATCAACCTATCTCAAAAACTATAAGAAATAATTTAATCAAACCAAAAATCGTTGATAGAGTTTATTAATATGCTAAACATATATTTTTTTTATTGTATACCACGTAGTTTAAAAAATAGATGGGGGGGACACATTTTTCAGACTTTGACAGCTGATATCTCGAAAACGGTTCGCTTAAATAAAAATGTGATATGTAAACTTTTATATCATTTTCAAAGACCTTTCTATTGATACCTCACACGCTTATATTAATTGGCTTGTAATTTCTTGTAAGCAATATAATTACAATCAACGTATTTGAAATTCAGTAAAGCAACAATATCTCATGTGCGAGATGGACACCAATCCAAAAAGATATCAGCGCAATAGCCACTCCATAAGGCACAAAATAAATGTTTTTTTTTTATATTGGCACATCTAAGTGGCTCCACTCCACCTGGGGCCTATTTCTGGAAAGCTTGTAACTTGTAATACACCCTGATTATTGCCATATTTATTATGTAAGCAGTTTATAAAGACTCAAAAGGAACTTGTAAGGATTAAAGGAACAACGTATTTCATGGACTAGGCTAGCGGCTACTTACTTCACAGGGCGGATAGACCCGGTGAGTCTTCAGAGGAGAGTTCCAAAGCTCGTTAATGTGGTCTTCAGTCCACGTGCCGTTCACCATCACCACGTCTGCGCAGCGCCCTACGATTCCGTATAGCTGGGGATACAAACAATAAATAAAATAGTACATTACATCAGAGGCCGGGAAATGAGGATTTCCGGCCAAGTTGGTATTATAAGTATATAAATTGGATAGGTAACGAACGAGGCCGAGAATCCGTTTTCACGCCGAGGCATGTATAGTGTTGTTCTCAAACATACAAAGAAATACAAAAAAATGACAATGTTGTCGAAATTAAAAAAAAAAGTTACTTTGCAGGCCTAGGCCTGAAAAGTGTTATGAAATTCCATTTCCATCCCGTGAGTTACTGCGCCCTAAAAGCGATACTTCGTCGGCCTAAATCGCAAACCTCGTAACTCAATCTGACCAAATTTTACAGGAGGCACAAAAAACTTGATTAACAAAAATTTTGCATGAAGACTTGCTTAGTATTTTTTTTATATAATGTTAAGTTAAATTTAGCCGTCAGATTGCTAAAACCAATTTTTTTGTAATCACCTGAATCTGAAAAATTTGGAGTTACGAGTTTTTCTTGACAATTTTAGAAAGCTAATCGGGAGTTAAGAGCTTCGCTATAAAAATCCGTATAAATAGAGGATAGTCTTTTCATCTGAAAAAGGTAATTGTGGATAAAAAAATGAAAAAACTTGCAAATTTTCTTCTCTTGCTAAGACATTAGTCCACAAATTTTGAAAAATAATTTTTCTGGTTTCTTCAGTGATATCTAAGCACTTCAACTTTGTGGCTTTGCCACTTAATTTACACTCGCACCTCGGTTCAATTTTCTTTCCTCTCTGCTTTTACTGTAATTCCATGCATTTCTTTCCTTTTTCTTCCCCTTGTATTTTTGACCCTTATCCCGCAATCCCTTTTGTTTATTTTTTTCCCAATCGCATTTTTGACTATGCTTAGATCTCTTTCGTCTTGGAACTTTTTCTAAATCTTTATTATCTCCTATATTAGTGACATTTGTTTCTTCTGTAATAGTGCGTTTACGTCTTGGTGATATCGTTAAAATCCTCGGTGAAGATCTTTCAACTTCTACTTCAGTGGCAGATTTATCCGCAGAGCTCTCTTTAACAGGACTCGTAAAATATGTGATTGGAGGTGACAGTAACAAAGGAGCATCAGGTTCTTGTTGTTCAGGAAGGACCTGTATTGCTGTATCTGGTATTTTCTTGTTTGTACCAGTTGGCGAAAGACCTCTATCAGAATCAGATGACAAAACTGCAAAGCTGTCAGTCGAAACTGATATTTGTTTGTTATTATTTGTCTTGATGATTTCGGGTTAGTAAAATGTGCAGATTTAACTACTATGTCATTATGTTGTACCCTCTTAGCGGATTTAGGAGTAAACCTGACACCTCGTTTTGTGTATTCGTCATTAGAAGCAAAGTGCACATCAGCTTGAACTATTATTTGTGTAGCTTGAGGAGTAGGTACATGAGTTTGGCTCAGGTGAAGATAATAAAGCATCATTATTTTTGGCTGAGTTAATTTGATGCAAACTAGCGGGCGATACCATTGATTTAGAATATATAAGTAGATCCCCAAACAGCTCAAAAAAATGGCCCCAAAAAATGGGCTGCAGAAGTAAATATTGCGGTCCTTTTGCTCCGTTATTCAGTTCTGACAGTTGACATTTGGTCACCTTACGGTATAGCATCATTATTCCTTAAACATAAAAAGTTTCTACTATTTTGCGGTGTTGTTCGCAAATTTGACACTTATTGCTCACTTCACAAAGTTTTTTATTCTTTGAGTTTTTTTTATTATAGTTTATTGTAAGTGAGCGTTATTAGCTTCAACTGAAACATGATAGAAATGACTTTTAGTGCCACTTTTCTTGGTTTTTTTGTTTGGCTCTGTGCGTCCATTTATTATTTAATGTCATTGGGCGATACACAATGTCCCTGCTGTAAAGCTGTTGGCGTACAACGTGACGTGGGGATATGTTGGTTAAAAGAAATTTTTTCTTGTTAAGGAAAGCTCTGAGAACTAGTTGGTAAAACACACATTTTATGCGGCATAGATTCTTGTTTATGACGTGATGAGTGGATTTCGTGGCTTGAAAAGCGATTTTTATGTGGAGGCAAGAATTTGAAACTGCACAGTTGGTGAGATACAAGGTGGTGTCGGGTTCTGCGGTCTAAAACAAATCTCTTGTTGAGATAAATAGTGCTCTTCCTGCACTAAAGTTAAAGATCCGCCATATTGGTTTACATCAAAATTGTAACATGCATAACGTCCTCGTCCTATAGGTATCCGGTACATTTTTGTCTAGTTTTGAAAATATTTTCTGCAGTCTTGTTTTCCTTTGTTGATTCATTTTAGTATCCGCTTACAAAACAAAACAATGTTTATATGTAAAAAAATTAAGTAAAGCACCTATTTTTTGTATATTGGACTCGAGTTAGACTAGATATTATAACATAATTAAAATAGTGACAAAAACAAAACAGATGTCTATTCGAACAAGTCTCAACTTAAGTTTTTCGCCTACAAACATTTTCATGACTCTTAACCAGCGGCAAAACCACCGGGATCGGTTATTTACATAACTTGGTATTAGTAACGTCGGGATTTATAAGTTAATTATTTAAACACGAGATAAAGTCTCGACCAAAGTCTCAGAAGGATAATTTGCGTAGAAAACCACGTAACTAATCTGCATGCGTAAAGATCCACGCGAAGCAAACCTCGTATGTCCACGGCACGCAACCAAACGATATTTTCAATAGTCTAATCTGTTTAAATATGATAAATATCTATCAAGAATACACAATCAGAAAACCGTAGAACCTTATTACACATACCTGTTATACAGCACTCGCTTTCTTCCTTAATATTTACGCAAAACTGACGCGTAGTAACAACCTAACAACGTCATAGCAAGCTGTATTGACGGAAGTGGCGGGGAGGGAGATACGAGGTATTTCTTTTACAAAATGGCGGCCGGGATTTGCGAGGTTTTAAATTTTGCTTTTTAAACATAAACGGTTTATTTTTCGTATTTAAGAGTTTTGCCGTTAGATGCGTTCAGAATAGTACTATCTAAAAGTGTCAAAACATGATTTTCAAAAAAATTAGAGTTACGAGGTATGCGATTTAGGCCGACGCAATATTTCATTGCATGATAAATTGTATCACTTTACATCATCATCAAACTCGCTCAGTCCATTGTTGGGCGTAGGCCTCTCCTATTAACTATGCGTATTGAACGCATTAGGAGGTAAACGCCAATAATTGCCAAGCTGGGCAATCGGTTTGGCGATCGCAGTAGGGTGTCCACTATGATGATGCTGCTCATCATCAATCATTTATAAACGAATATTCAGTGATACTTCTGTCTCGTAGTCGATTCTTATGTATGTATGTATGGGTATCCACGGGACGATTTGGGATGGTGACAAATCTATTCTTACTGCCGTCAGCACGCTGCAACTTACCTACTCAATCAAACACTTTGTAATACAATCAAGTGCAAAAGTAAGTATCGAAAGAATTCGCTCATAGGTAAATATGTTACGACGTTCTTATTACACAGAATTAGAGTGCACTGGGACATATTCTTGAACATTTTTGTATACACCTTATTTTGTCTTTGGCTGTACAACGATACACTGTTTACGTTAATACCCCGTTTTACGCGACCCCGCTTAACGCAGATTCGCTATAACGCGGTTTTTAAATTTAGGCAATTAGTAAGTAAATTTCCGTCATGTTGTATAGAGAAATCAAGGACGGAGTCCAAGATAGAACCAGATGGAGAGAGCTACACCGACAAGAGTCTAACTCTTAAATTTATGATGATTATTTTATTGCTTGTAATTAATGTTGATTAATAATAATGAGACATGTAACGTGCAACGTTACAGTATAAGAGATGATTTTATTCCGCGCCCCTCGCATCAACTCATAGTTAGTCAGGTAGAAGGTTAGGTTATAACTTACCCAACCAAAAACTTTGTAATACAACAACTTGCACCAAGTGAAGACGGGATTCCGGGCTATAATCCCACTGTTATTATAACTATTATAAGAGATGTATCGCGCACCTCCACTTTCAGCAGCGTCTCAGCCAATCAGAGCGCGGGGGGCAAGATGGGGTATCATCTCACAGCACAGCAAGGTTAGATAACTTACCCAACGAAAAACTTTGTAGTACAACAACTTGCACCAAATGAAGACGGGATCCTGGGCTATAATTCCACTGTTATTATAAGAGATGATTCTGTGCTGTACCCCTCCCACCATGCTTCTAGTTATAGTGAGATAGGTTAGATAACTTACCCAACCAAAAACTTTGTAATACAACAACTTGCACCAAGTGAAGACGGGATTCCGGGCTATAATGCCACTGTTATTATAAGAGATGATTCTCTGCTGTACCCCTCCCATCATGCTTCTAGTTATAGTGAGATAGGTTCACAGATGTCATATATACCATAGATCAAGCAAACGTATCTACTTAGCGTGTCAAGTGAACTCAGTAAAATCTACTGAGTTGTCAGTCTTTAATCGCAGCTTGCAGCTTTCGGGCGTCAAATTTTGTAAGTTGAAGTGAACAAAAACATTAATAATGCATCCTTAAGTAATATTAATAGCAACAACACAAAAAAATATGAATACTCAAGGGCCTGAGACATATTTAAAATCATAGGCAAGTAACAACTTCAGTACAAAATCTGACACGCTCGGCCGCCATACGAATGAATGAACTTGTTTCTTCTATCCAAATCTAATTCTGTGGATAGGTTAGCTAACTTACCCAACCAAACACTTTGTAGTACAACAATTTGCACCAAGTGAAGACGGGATTCCGGGCTATAATGCCACTGTTATTATAAGATATTATTCTCTGCTGTACTCGTCGCATCATACTTGTAGTTATAGTTGGGTAGTGGGTATACGTGCCCACCGGACATTGGGCTAGGTACCGGAAGATTGGGTATGTGAAGGCATAACCTGTCGTGTCTATGAATATATCTGAAAGAAAAATAATCAATTGTGAGTGAGTTTGGTAAAACGTCCCACTTTGTCGTTTGCCACAAAGCCGCTATGTCAGTTTATTCATATTAAGATACAAGGAAATCACGTATTTATGGTAAGCGTCAAAGTGGGACGTTTTACTAAAAACTAACACAATTTATCTTTCTAATATCATTAGTAGTTACGTCTTTTTTTTTTATTTATTTTCAAAACTACAATTTATGTACATAGATTAAATCTAACTAATCTACTTAACCTAACCTATATCTAAGATTGGCCCTTGTGGCATTGTACCGAGGATGCTGGCGGCATTTCCTCGCTGTATCGCAATACTGATGCGTTGTGCGAGGAAGTCGCCAGCTCTTCGGTCTCTAGTTACATCAACCAGACGTTTCGCGATCTCAGCAAACAATTTGCGTGCGCTGGGGCCCCAAGAACCTAAAGTTTCTACGCCAAACGGTACAAAATCGTACTCTTTGCCGAGGCCCTTATATTTATTACGTTACGTTACGTTATGTTACGTTACGTCTTGTTTTTTTTATTTCGACGAAATATATTAAAGGTTTTAAATTGATTTAATATCAAGCTAATTATGTCATGTCATGCTAATTAATCGGATTTTTATTCAGAAAACTACTTTACCCAAGATAAGGCTTATGTTGTAGGTCAAACCAACGATTTGTAAATTTTATAATACACATACATCATCATCAACCTATCTCAGTCCACAGCTGGACGTAGGATTCTCCTATTAACTATGCGTATAGACGATTTAGGAGGTAAATGCCCATAATAGCCACGCTGGGCAAGCGGATTGACGATCGCAGTAATGTGCCTACTAAGATGAGGCTGCTGCCCATCATTAATCTTAGAAGATTTAAGACTCTTAAGGTGCGATCAAACTAAAAGAGCATTCGCTGTTCTAACCTCCCACTCTACGAAATTCGATCGGTACACAAAACGTGATTGGTTGATTCCGTAGAACGGGCGCTAGAACAGCGAATACTCTTTTGGTTTAAACGCACCTTTAGATATTTGTGAGCACTCTGGCCGCTCGGATATCATCATCATCATCAGCCTATATCAATCCACTGTTAGACAACGGCCTCTCTTTATAGGCTAACTCATAGGCATATGGAAGGCAGGGACCGGAACCGGTATTTTACAAAAACCTCGAAATAGCCCAATATTTTAAAATGTTTTATACTCTTTATGTACAGTCAAAAACAAAATAAGGTTTACATAAAAATGTTCAAAAACATGTCCCAGTGCACTCTAAAGGTGCGTTCAGACCAAAAGAGCATTCGCTGTTCTAGCCCCCGCTCTACGAAATCAACCAATCACGTATCGTGTAACGATCGAATTTCGTAGAGCGGGGGCTAGAACAGCGAATGCTCTTTTGGTCTGAACGCACCATAATTCTCTGTAATAAGCTAATAAGAATGTCGTAACATATTTATGAGCGGATTCTTTCGATACTGTCGTATTTTTGCACTTGACTGCTCAATGTTTTATGTAATTTACAATATCATATTTTTAAATTACTCCATTAACTTACGATTTATATACCGAAGAACGAAAAAGAACGAAAAAAAGAACTGTTTTTATGGAGAAAATAACGGTTCCGGTCCCTGACGGAAGCATTAGGAGGTAAATGCCCATAATCGGCACGCTGGGCAAGAGCTAATATATCTGATGGCAATTATACCTGGATTAAACTTCATGAAAGCTTCCAGTCCCATGACCATGGACCCAAGACTCTGCATCAGAAGTGTGAAGTACGGGTACGAGTTGGCTTCTATCGCCCGTTTGGACACCAGTCTAGGATAGAAAATTCTGGATTATTAACATATCGAGGGTTGCCTAGTGAAATCCGATTTTTTCATTGTAATATCAACCTCACGTAATATAGTATAGTTCGTATTTCAAATAACGGTTTGCTCGACTTATTATTTATTTATTTATTGAGGAGACAACACAGAAACATACATGGAAAAAAGTATACAATAAAGTTTGGTTTACATTTTGTAGGTACATATGCTTCATTAAACGTATCTTACAGTGAACATAAAATACCGATAAAGGAAAAAGTGTTTTAGGTGACATATCTACACTATATAGGTCAAAATAGGTGCATGCTAAGTATTATGATAATCAATAAGGGCTAAGTGCTACTTTTACATAGTTTTTAAATAGCTGACTTGAACTGGGCGCGTGATTTGGAGGATATCAATATCACTATGACATTTCTTGTGGTGGACTTATCGGGTATCACCAGATGGCTTATTATGGTCCCGTTTTATCCATTTATCGTGCTAGACGCGGTCTAAAGTGTCTATGAATAAAAAGAGTGTAAATTGCCAATAAAATACTAGCTCGGCACACAGCTGACCCTTTAGTACCTACTGTTTGGCAGCTGGCAGCCAAATGGGAAATATGGTTTCCCGCCTGGTAGCCAGAAATAAAATGAGAATAACTTTCCCATCTCGTAGCTGGATTTGGTACAAACCTGGTTACAAATCGGTAATGGTAATCCCGATTTATAGCCAGTTACCCCTAGGGATTTTATTTCCATTTCGAAGCTGGTTACGAAACTTTGGCTAGCAAACGGTACTAAAGGCAGCTGACGAGTTATTTTTAGGGTTCCGTAGCCAAAATGGCAAAAACGGACCCTTATAGATTCGTCATGTTTGTCTGTCCGTCTGTCACAGCCGATTTACTCGGAAACTATAAATGCTACAGTAACGAAATTTGGTAAGGATATGTGTTGTATGAACCGCTACAGGATTATGATACTAAATTGTAAAAAAAAACAATTGGGGTGGGGGCCCTCCATATCCATACATATAACTGAGGAATAGAAAGGTCTTTGAAAATGATATGAAGGTTTATAATCGTTTTCGAGATATCAGCTCTCAAAGTCTGGAAAATGTGTCTCCCCCCTCTATTTTTTAAACTACGCGATATAAAATTAAAAAAAAATATATATGTAATGCACATTAATAAACTCTATCAACGATTTTAGGTTTGATTAAATTATCTTCTATAGTTTTTGAGGTAGGTTGATTTAACTGTATTTTTTTTAATAATAATTTGATTATGGTATACTTCGCGCGCGAGTCCGACTCGCACTTGGCCGGTTTTTTTTTTTATAACAAGGATCTGTATCCCACAATGTCGTAACAGATGTGCTTAACCATAGAAAAAATCAACTGCGAAAGACTCTGGTTACCACGGGATTTGAACCCGCTTCCTCTGGATTGCCGGTCCGGTATATTAGAACAGACTCAACATGTTAAAAATTTAACGATTGTGTGTACCGAAGATAGAAATAATTCCGGGCAACCAGAAAAGCGTTCTTAAGTTCCAGAGATCATCATCGGCCATGTTTCGGGATGCAGTATGTAAGCGAGTTAAACTGCCTTTTTAGGGTTCCGTAGCCAAAATGGCAAAAACGAAACCCTTATAGATTCGTTATGTCGCTCTGTCAGTCTGTCACAGCCGATTTACTCGGAAACTATAAATGCTACAGTAACGAAATTTAATAAGGATATGTGTTGTATGAACCGCTACAGGATTATGATACTAAATTGTAAAAAAATCCATTGGGGTGGGGGCCCTCCATACATGTAACTGAGGGATAGAAAATCTTTTTTAGTTGTATATAAGCGTGTGGGGTATTAATAGAAAGGTCTCTGAAAATGATATGAAGGTTTAAATCTCATTTTATTTAACACTTTCGACACCGCTTATCCGCCTGACGAGTAATCGTAAACTCTACTCAGATGCCGGCTTACTCGCTAGGAGGGCAAGAAAGAGCTATAACCTTCACGCGGCACCAGAGTACTCGAACTCTGGTGCCGCTACTACGAGGCTCAGGGCTGCCGCTGCCAGTAACAGAAAAAAATTTACTTAATGATTTTGCCGAGTTTGTGTAAATATCGATCCGAATATCCGATTATTACAGTTAATTGCTACACGTTACATTTTTAATTATTTCGCCTAATGAGAATACAAAATAAAATATACTTAAAATATACTCTGTGACGTATACGAAAGTTGCTTGGCACATCCCTGAGCGTCCGCCGCTTGCCCGCCTAGCGAGTACGCGGCGTGCGGCATTAATACGCACGCCTTTGCCCTCCTAGCGAGTACTGTCGGTTTCTGGGGTAGTGTTCGGAATTTCGCCTGGTTGCGAAAGTGTGTGCAAATCGTTTTCGAGATATCAGCTCTCAAAGTCTGAAAAATGTGTCCGTCCCCCCCCTCTATTTTTTAAACTACGCGATATAAAAATCTAAAAAAAATATATGTCATGCACATTAATAAACTCTATCAACAATTTTTGGTTTGAATAAATTATCTCCTATAGTTTTTGAGGTAGGTTGATTTAACTGTATTTTTTTAATAATAAATGGATAATGGTACGGAACCCTTCGCACGTGAGTCCGACTCGCACTTGGCCGGTTTTATTTTATGTTGGCACAACAAAGTGGCTCCACTCCACCTGATCGTAAGTGAAAAGTAGAGCCCAAATCGCGGCGGCAACGAACAGGAGACAAGCAGTAGCCTGTCAGTTGCCACCGCCTTGCTGGCCCGCTAGATGCTTCATCACGCTTCGTTTAAAGGGTCCCAACTTATAGGTATGCGGAAACACATGTGCCGATAAAGAATTACACTTTTTAATAGTCCTGCCTTAACCGAGATTTAAAACCCAAAGTTAAAAACATGCTTGGTGACCCTGTTGAAAGGCAGTCTTACCAAGAGCTACCGATGCATTATTAACGCAGACTTAATTTCTATCCATCCCATTCGTAACTCGCGTAGATATTGGTGCGAGCGAGCAGGATAGAAAGTATTATGTTATAGTATATGTTCCAATACAGTACATTACGACACAAGTGCGAAAAACACGAAATTCGAAACGAGTGGCGATGTTTTAAAACACTCCCTGTGTTTTAAATCGACACGAGTTACGAATTTCGTTTTTGCACGTGTCTCGTACGACGTTTTTTAGTGCAGATGGCCCTCCGAAGTTTTGGACCTGACGTAAAATGACACACTAGAGCCTAAGAAAGGCACCATCTTCGGTACTAAAAAATAGTTTTTAAACACCCAGGCCGCTTCGATATATCTGATTACGACTGAAAAGTCAGAACTACGAGTATCGTCTCAAGCTATATAGAAAATTGTATTTATCTACTTTATGAGCAAATGATTTACTTTCCTATTTCATTGACGTATTTTAATTGGTACCTGTAACTTATCCTATAGGTATGCGGAGTGATGACTTGCGGATTTTTAGGTATGTTGTCTTGTATCCGAGAACTATTATCCGATATCTTTCAGTAGGTTTACTCGAAAATGTTATCGCTCGAACTCAACTGATGATTAATTATAATTGTTCTCTTTCGTATAAAGAAATAATACTGAAAAAACTGAGAATCCATGTGAAACTGAGACAATTTCGTAAAAAATATGAATTCTTAAGGACTATTTATGCACCTATTTACGACTATTTATGACCTACGTACTTATGCAGGAATTACACTGCTTCGTTCGGCTAATGCGGTCGCTGAATCAAAGTATCAGGATGCTTAGCTAAGTTGCCAATCGCTAGCGCTTAGTAGCGTATCGTAGTTTTGCCTCTCTGTCACTCTTTCATATTAGTGCGACAAAGACAGTTAGCTGCCTTTCGCTTACGATTGACGATTAACGCTAGCGATTGGCAACTTGTCTAAGCTCCCAGGTTGCCAGCAACCGACATTGTTTGTATGCGGCGAACGTCTGACCCAGTGTAATTTCCGAATTACTTGTTATGAGACATTATTTTCCTAAATTTTAACTAACTTCTGCTTTTCAGATTTCTTTTATCCATTACAATACTCTACGACCATTTCATCACGTACAGGGTGAACGATATGAAGTGTTACCAATTTCAAAGGACCGCGATTTTTTAGTTGCAACAGTTTATTTAGTAAGAAAAAACAAGAGGAAAAATAATACATTTTGTGATTAAATTTTCTTTTAGTCAATATACTACCTTTTGCCTTGACTATGGTCTTCAAATGGTAAAAAAATATTTGTTCGCAGCACGTTTGTGACCACTGGGTAGTGGTATGTGATGTGCCAGTCAAATATGATCGCTTTCTTCATAGCATTTATACTAGCAAGTTTAATTGTTTTTACCTTTCTCTTCAAAATAGACCAGATAAAAAGTGCGAAACTGATTGCACTGGAGAAATGACACGTGAAATTCGGTTTTAAGCCATTTTTAGTTCTTACGAGCTTTATAAGCGGAAACTCAGTTTCGTTCTTATGTTTGCGGTCTACAACCACAACATATTTCCGATAATTAGCCGCTATTACTTTGACACCGGAATTAAAAAAATCTACCAACACTTCATATCGTTCACCCTGTAGATGTGCGAAAAAAATACCATGTTTTTCTTTAAGGGACATTTATTTACCAAAACCAAAATAAAAAACTGAAAATTCAAATGAAAAAATCGGGTCAATATAGTTAAAAAACTGTAAATTCTGGATTGTAATTTTTGGTGCTACTGCCATTTCACTATTCACAATGCAAGTTCTCCAGAACCCCTTCCAAAACTTTTTCCAATTTTTTTTTTTATTCGCCACTGCACGATTTCATGTTCTGCAGAAGTGACCAATATTTCTGGTGAATCTCCAAAACTAATCTAAAACTATTAAGGATATTCTGCATAAGTCAAGGATATCTTAAGGAACACGAGAAGAAAGGCTAGTCCAATTTTTTTCGAACCAGAATTGTTAACACTGTCGAGTGCCAAGGAGGCTTGAATACACCATACCTTACTTCTGTCGAATTAAGGGTTAAAATAATATTATCACGATGCATTATTAGAAATTATATGTGTTTAGGAATTTCGAACCTTGTTTTGTATATTTTAGAAATTATACTACGAAAGTACGGACCCAATACAGTGTGCGAGTCAATTAAACCACGGAGAAACAATATGAAAATTAACGAAGTAGAATCTTACTACGAAACAAAATTAGAATTCCATAGTAACAAATTGTTTTGACATGATTTGACTCTTTTTAAACTAGCATAAGTACCTACACCACAAGTAAAAACGCGAAATCATTGTACTTACTGTTATCGCGCGAGTATAAAACACAGACCAATTGACCAGTGGATATCAGTCAATCCGCAAACATGTTTGCTACGACTCTCGCAGTTTTCGGGGCCCTTTTGGGCCTCCTCTTTCTGTACTTGAAGAAAAAAAATCAATACTGGCAGTCCCGAGGACTTATTACTCCCAAGCCTTTGCCGCTTTTGGGAAACTACGGGGATTTCATTTTACTGAAGAAAAATCTTTTTGACACTGTCACCCAAATCTGTCACCAGTTCCCTAACGAGCCCATCATCGGTGCTTACTACGGAACGGAGCCGGTCGTCATTGTCAAGGATCTGGAGCTCTTGAAACTCGTCGTCACCAAGGACTTCTATTATTTCAGCAGCCGAGAACTCACAGGGCACACAGAAAAGGAAGTCGGATCCAAGAATGTGTTTAATGAAAACGGAAATATTTGGCGGGTTATGCGGCAAAACCTCACCCCGGTTTTCACTTCAGCTAAGATGAAGAAGATGTTCTACTTAATTCAAGAACGCACGCAGGATTTGGAACAATTTTTGGCAAAAGAAATCACCGCTAACCCAAGACACGATGTGAGAAGCTTCATGGGAAAATATACAATGGACTGCATCGGTTCATGCATCTTTGGACTCGAAACTGAAGTAATGAAAAACCAGGAGAACAACCCCTTCTTGGCTATGAGTGAGAAAATTTTTGATTTTCGCTCACATAAAGTGGCAAAGATGATCCTTAGAAGTATCTGGCCGAACGTTTTCTATGGATTAGGCATGGTCGTCTTTGCTAAAGACATCAGCAACTTCTTTAATAACCTAATCGGAGGTGTTTTCAAAGATCGCAACAACATTCCGAGTACAAGGCACGACTTCATCGATTTCATGCTTGGGTTTAAGAATAATAAGTACATTACGGGAGATGATATAAAGAGTCTTAAACAAGGAAGCGAAAAAAGAGACAAAGTGAAGTTGGAAATAGACGATGAACTGCTCATAGCGCAAACTTTGGTATTCTTCGCGGCTGGATTTGAGACATCAGCAGCAACCATGAGCTTTACTTTGTTTGAACTTTCCAAGAATCCTGAGGTTTTGAAGCGCGTCCTAGATGAAGTGGACGAGCATTTTAAGAAAACTGAAGGAAAGATCACATATGAGTGCGTCACCGATTTACCTTACTTGGAAGCCTGTGTTGATGAGACGCTCCGCCTGTATCCAGTACTAGGAGTCCTGACCCGCGAAGTGGTGGAGGATTATCGTCTCCCGTCAGGTCTGCTGCTGGAGAAGTCTACGCGCGTGCACATACCGGTGCAGTACCTGCATATGCACCCGGACCACTTCCCAGAACCTGAGGAGTTCCGACCGGAGCGGTTCTTGGGAGCCAACAAGAACGACGTAAAGCCTTACACGTATTATCCTTTCGGAGATGGACCCAGGATTTGTATAGGTGAGTGAAGTTTAAACACATACCTAATATTATTGTTTGTTTTTCTTTGACTTAACATGGAGAAAGGGAATCTCAATCAACAATCTCTTGCTATCCCTAATGTTTAGAAAGTGGTCATATTTACCTACTCGTTCAACAAACAAAAAACATTCAAAACTCGTTCAACAAACAACACGTGTTCACGACTGTATTAAAAATACCAAATTATTACTAACAAGATAAATTAATAGATAAGTAAAAAGTCCACGGAAAGAACATGTCTAGTCAATTCAAATTACAGAAGGAAAAACCACCTTACTTTTAACAGAGTAAGGTGTGAATTTGATTTTTTTAAGCACTGGGCATGTTTTTTCGTGGACCCTTCAAATACAGTTGAAATAAAATAATCCTCTCATAAATATGATACCTACGACGTTCGTATTATACTGAGACATAATACTTTTGAGTATTGTTTATGTTTGTACTAGCGACCCGCCCCGGCTGCGCACGGGTACTATACCTACATAAAAACCTTCCTCTTGAATTACTCTACCTATTAAAAAAAATCTCATCAAAATCCGTTGCGTAGTTTTAAAGATTTAAGCGTAGGTACAAAGGGACATAGGGATAGAAAAAGTGACTTTATTTTATACTATGTAGTGATAAATTATATGTTATAGTGTGACCACCTTATTCATAAATGTCTCCTAACTTAGCAAACCGCTAAGTATTGTTTGTATTTTTCGGTCTTATCAATATCTACAAGAGCGAGAGGAATAAGGGTGCGGCTTCACTGAGGCGGAGAGGAGCGGAGATGTGCAAAATTGACCAATTACATTCTTCAAATTTAAAATTCGAAACACTGTCATGCGATCTCATTGGCCAATTTTGCACATCTCCGCTCCTCTCCGCCTCACCCTAATAATTAGCAGATTCCTAAGTGGAGACATTTATGAATAAAGGGTTAAGTGTTAATCAATGTGTAAATTGTGTACACGCTTTCTCCAGGCATGCGGTTCGCGAAAATGCAGATGATGGCAGGCCTAGTGACCCTACTGAGGAACTACACCGTCGAGCTACCCTCGGACGTGCCGCGGAAGATCGAGGCGGAACCCCTGGCCTTCACGCTGCAGACCAAAGACAAGGTGGAGCTCAACTTCTTGCCAAGAAACAAGGTGTCCGCTTGATTCCCTGCTCAGTAGATAAGAAGCCGATCCTGATTCCTTAGCGCAAGTGGTTGCTCTCATACCAACAACCAGGGACCTATCCCATAAAAATTTACAAGCGTCAATTCTACAAAATTGCATTTTCCATATAAAAAGTTGTCAATTTGTAGAATTGAACTCTTGTAAAGTTTTGTGGTTTTACCCCTGGGCGACCAGTGTTGCTCTCATGCCAATGTCCCGTTTTCCCAAAAGTCACGATTTTGCTTCAAAAGTCATGTTTCTGCTAAATAATAATAATACCTCAAGAAAAATGTGACTGTCGTGGCCATCTGGCAACGGGCTCTACAGGTCGCACTACTCATGTGGTAGGAGTACTAAAGCCAGTCAGTTGAATACATTGTATATTTGTAAAACCTAAACGCTTTTTTCGGAATATAATATATTGAACAAGCAGTCAGAATTGGTTTCTTTGCCGGACACATTTTTTTTCCACCATAAGCTGTACAACCAATCGAGCTGAACTTTTGGCAATAATGTTATTTTTTTACCATCCGCCTGAATCAGCGCTCAGATCAGCAGATCAGCAGATCAGCGCTGGCTCACCAGCAACATGCTGAGATGAGACCATTTCGTGGCACCTTTTCTTTTTCTTTATATTGTCAAATCTACTTTGTCCTTTTAATGTATGTAATGTGTGTCACGAATAAATTATTTTCTATTCTATTCTATTCTATTCTTAAGTCCAACCCAGCTTACCCAGTGTTTTCCATATTGCTTCTACGAAAACAAACTTGAGCGTCTAGCCAGAAGATTTATAGTGATTGGTATCTGGAATTGATATTGCCTCGCGATTCGGCTTTCTATATTTAATTTATATGTACATATATATAAACACGATATGTACGATTTTTAGATTTATTTGTGTATTAGTATCCAATCCATGTATGCATATCGTATAATATGATTCATGAAATTAATAAGCAAAATATATACGCTTCTTATGTACCACTCTTTTGTTAACTTTATGTCGAGATAGTCTGTTAAGGTGCGGTTAAACCAAAAGAGCATTCGCTGTTCTAGCGCCCGTTCTACGAAATCGACCAATCATGTTTTGTGTACCGATCGAATTTCGTAGAGTGGGAGGTCAGCGAATGCTCTTTTAGTTTAACCGCACCTTTAGAAGCTGCTCAATAGCATATGCAAATGCACTAAGTATTAGGGTGGATCGATTTTTTTTATTTTCGGATAGATCGGCTTAGTTTAAAATCGTCTTTACTAATCGATACTCTGTGGCTAGAGAAACAAAAAATATTACGACCGTTTTTGGATATATAAATATTTTTGACCCCATTTAGAGGCCCGAAGATCGGCCTTGCTTTTAAGGTTTTTTTTTAGAAAATTCTGATTAGCAAGGCTATTTTCTGTTTTACTTTTACGGATAAACAAATTAAGATTGTTTTTCATAAATTTAAGATTTTCGTGATTTAATTATATGAACATTGTTTACAATGGTTACAATTTTTCGTGTAATTAAATTGTGCAAATTCTAAATATATGACAAATAATGTTATTTTGTTTCTACATAAAAGTAAAACAGAAAATATCCACGAAGTTACTGACTTTTCTTAAAAAACCTTTAAAAATAGAGCCGATCTTTGAGCCTATAAACGAAATACAAAATAAAAGTAAATGTAAAAATGACAGTAATATTTTTTGTTTCTCTAGCCACGAAGTATCAATCCATAAAGATTACTTTCTGAATTTCCGAAAATAAAAAAAAATCGATCCTCCCTACTAAGTATTTATGTTTTATTTTGTACTATAATGATTCAATTACACATTTGATCACAAGCTCTAAGTATTATTAATGCCGTTTTGCTAATACTCAATGTATTTTCTTGTTTTTATATGTACCTACTTAAAAATAGCGTAGTATTATTTATAAATTGTGTGTTTTAATGTTACAATAGTGAAATATTTGTATGAATATACATCTTAATACCTATAATAAATATGTATTTATTCAGTAAATCACCTTTTTTCTTCTTAAACTCTTCTATTTTTTTTCATGAATAACTCGGCATAATATCGGTAACAGAAGAAAATATAACATTACTTTGACATAGTTCACGAGTAGTCTAAGATTTTATTTGGTTGACTGTACGTAACGTACTTTACATAAATTAATTTAAAAACACACAAAAACATTATTGACTCACGTTACAGTCTCGTGGAGTTACAAAAACAGCTGCCACTAAAATATTGTGGCTCGTTATTGCTGATTCATCATTGTTATTGCTGTTATCATTTTTGTATACGTGCCGGCAAATACGTCAGGACAGGTGTATTAATTACCTAATGCATAGATAAAAGCAAACAGATTTGTCGTAAATATGGGTGAATCAACTTTATTCTGTCTGTTCTTGGCTCTTGCCATGGTTACGGCCACCTGAGTCACGCTGGTTTTATGCAAAATAATGTTACTTAGGCTACGTTTCCACCAGAGATGTGCGAGGATGTGTTTCCATACAAATGACAGCTCGCTCGAGTCATTAATAGGTGTCATTTGTATGGACACCAAGGTGGACTGATGACCTTCACCAGGTCATCAGTCCACCTTGTGGGGGGCCTACCCACGCTACGCCTTCCGGTGCGTGGCCGCCACTCGAGAACCTTCCCGCCCCAACGGCCATCGGTTCTACGCGCAATGTTTATTATTATTATTTTTTGGTGGCCCTGAAAATCAGCGTCCTGGCAACCTAGCCGAGACACATGCTAAGTGGCAACCTTTTTGTCGCGAATGGTCTCATGTTTAACCCTTAAACGCATGATTTTTTTTTTCGTTCCAAAAACAAAATGTGCATACCTAATAGCGTTGCAAGCACGAAAAAAATAGAAAAAAAATCTGTGGACATATTTTTGGTGGAATTTGTACTACTAATCAAAATTTCGATACATCATACATTATCCATTTTCAAAATCGTGCATGATAAAAACATGCAAATATTATTTACTTTTAGAATGAAAAGTATATTAAATTGAGTAATTGTAAAATCGTTATGGTATGAATTACAAAATTCCAATAAAAAAGAATTTCTTACTTAGTTAAAAACAGCTAAACACACGCAACGAAAACAATTTCCGCCATCTTGCTTATAAACACATGTAAGTTTTTTTAAATACAGTTACGCCTACGAATCAGTAATAAGTTTGAAAGTTCGTTAAATTTACTTGCTTAAGAACATAATATAGCTAGAGATGCAACGGATAGTTGTTCGGCCGGATACCGGATACCGGCCTGACCATCGGCCGAATATTCGGTATCCGGCCGCCGAATATTCGGCCGGCGGTACTGTACCTACATTTAAAGTTTCGCAGGGGGCACGCCTTGCAAATTTTGACAGTTTTGACTAGTTTTGTAACTCTAGATAAGTCCTGAAATTTCTCGTAATCGAATTTGGCATATGGTCAATTGGCTATAATTCACCTAACTGCTTTTTTAAGTTACAACAAGAAAAAAATGTTGCAATTTGGATGGGTAATCTCTTACCCAGCCTGTAGAAAAGAGGATCGGACATCTGGCATAACAATAACTTTCTTTTTCTTCTTCTTTCTTTCTTTCTTCAAAGGTGTAGAGAGATGTACACCGCATTCTGCGCCACTGCACCACCTCACAAGTCTCGCGTCTTACGCAAATTTACAGTTCCACCCCTGGAACACATGATTCTGATTACTTCTCTCTCGACGGCCAATGAAGGCTAGCCAGACCTGTGACTCCTTTGAACACCTTGGGGTCCCCTCACGCCGGAGACAGAAACCAACTGACTGGCCGACTCTTGAGTTCACTCGGGTCCGTGGGGTCGCTACTGCTCACCAGATCGAGTCGAATGATTATTATAGTTACCTTGACCGTTTTTTAACTTTTTATACTCAATTCCACCCCAAAATCATGCAAAGCTATTATCCGGTATCCGGCCGGATAGTAAGTCACTATCCGGTATCCGGCCGGATATTAAAATAAGGGCCGAATACGCCGGATACCGGATAGTTACCGAATATCCGGTGCATCTCTATAATATACATATCTAGTTTTCAAACACCAACTACGTTTTGGTTATGTACGATACATCGTACACCATGCATTTAAGGGTTAATCGGATCTCGCTAATTCATATTATTGGACCGCAATTACCGCAAGGGAACCCATAGAAAACTGACAGTCATCATGATGTGAATTATCTTTATTATGTACCTTCTTATCTTATTATGTTCTTCGGTAATAATGATGAATGAGTTTACGATTACTACGATTAGATTAGTAATGGTGATTCAAAGTTTTCTTTTGGATTAGAAAGATGACTTTTAAAGAAACTATGTCGTAGCAATTACTTTCTTTATAATTTCACATTTCAATATTATTTCAGAAACAGTAAAAACCCGGCATTTTTTTTATCTAAAGCGGCAACTACACTTGGCCGACTGGTCGCTCGCCTGAAGCCTTAACCGAATAAACATACGAGGTTGCCAGGCAACCGACACTGTTTGCTTGCGGCCAACGACCAAGTGTAACAGGCAACAGGCATGATGACTGGCAAGTAATATCAGCATCTTTTTTCGAACTGTCAAAACGATCACCACTATGGAATTTTAAATGAAATACTCAAAAGTGACGTCACGTTTGAGTACTGCTGAATGACCGAACTCTTTCACGTACTTTTCAATTTATTAAATAGAAGTTCTGTACAAAAAATACTGCAATTTACATCTTAGTAATCATTTTTTCGTGTATTATGTCGTGCATAATGTTAAATAATCACCACGAACCCTGTAAAGTGTCCGAAACGTCGGAATGAAGTTAAAATTAGTTAATATACGCGAGTTT